>VXBH01004558.1:286205-311642 GCA_013400035.1 Rynchops niger | reverse complement strand
GAAAGCCATCCCCTCACCCTTCTTTGAAGCCCTAGGAAAGACAACCGCTTCAATGGGCAAGGATCAAAATCAGAGAGGATTCAGTTGAATGTTGAATGAGAAATGCTATGAAGGCACCCCAGGTGATTTAATAAGGTGAGCCATGAGATAACTAAGGTGCTTGCCGGAAAAAATACTCTCGAGAACCACAAGGTGGCAAGTGTGAGCACTATGCAACTTTGGACATGTCCTTTGGATACAAAGATTGGTTTAACTCCTGAAATCATATGGAAGGCTGTCACTTTTTAAGAGCTTCCTGATCCCGCTCACTTTGTAGCTGCTCTAAACCAGTTTTTAGCTCATACATCCTGGGACACTATCCATTCCCAATGCATCATCCGGCCTTGGTCTCCCATTACCCAAATCTACTCACATCATATCCTGTTATTGAAATCTGATGCATGGAGTCATTGACGGACTTTAGCAAATCCAACATTGCAACTAGAGCTTCTTGAAGTTCCTGAACTCCGTCACAGCTCGTGCTGTACTTTAGCAGCTCCTGAAAATAGAAAGGGAAGAGCACATGTTGAACAAAACAGTTTTCCATGTTGCCCGAAGTTTCCAATGCCCAAGAGCAACCTACACTGCCCAAGTTTCTTTTTTCATAGGTCACCAGAAGAAAGACTGGGTCTAAACCACAGTCAGTATGAGGTGTGCAACGAGCCACTGAAGCACAGCCCATTTTTTGCTGGGTTTCCTTAAGGACAGTGTCAGGTTACAGAGCAGCATCACGCTCATCCGAGTTCTTTGTATTGTGTTTTCCTGCTTGGTAAGAAATGGGAAATAAGGCTGGGGTTTTCCATCAGCTGCCAATATGTTATATATGCCTTCAAACAAGGTTGCAGCAGATGATTGTCTTCAGACTGGCAGACATAAGGAGCAGATTTTATAAAATCCAGAGCCTTCAGGTCAACAAGCAGAAGACAGAGTTGGGTATTATAGCACTGAAATAAAATAACTTTCATTTGTGATCTCCTCTGCCCACTTACAGCTCCTCATGTACTCATCCCTCATTCAAGAAGCTGGAAGGTGGGGTTTAGAAGCCACCACTCCAGTTCTCTGTAAACTGGGAATAACAGCACTGCCCTGCCTTAGAGCAGGGACACAAGAATAAATGCATTGAAGATTAGAGGCACTATAACAACCCTGAGGGGAAAAGGAGATGCATCAATATATTATATTTCATTCATCACACTCTTATGATCATCTCTGGTTCAGTTTTCTTAGAGCTGCTTCCGCCCTTCTGCATCTCTGAACAGATGCAGTCTTTCTCCTCGTAAAAACAGTTTGTTAAAAGTTCTTGTTCCTTTTCCAGATATGTGGGTTTTCATCTTCACTGAAAGTCACTACGGGAGGGCCAGGATAAGCAGTATGCAATCTAAGGCTTGGTGCTGATTTACAAGTAACCTTTAATTGAAAAATAAAAGAAACTTGCAAACAGATCTATCTCCTGATGCCCTTTCAAAGTAGAACATGAAATACCTTCAGAAGTAACTGGTATTTTGTCAGGCGCTGCACTGGTTTGAGCAAATAGGAATCCAGCCCGAGTTTGTGCTCCAATTTTCTTTGGCATTCCTGGAACCAAGAATTCCCATTAAGCAAGTTCTGCACCAACTATAAGTAGTTATTCCAACAGCACGACTAGTATGGTTTGCTGTCTTCAAAGATTTCATCTAAAATTGTCATATGGTGCTTGTAACTAAAGAAATTTTATAAAAGCACATAAAGTAACATAATGAACAGATATGCCTTAAACTCGTTGTGTACAAGAAACTCCAACTTTTTTTTGAGGCTTCTATGCAATGGCACACAAAATATGCTGCAAAATCAGTGGGGTGCTGAGGAGGGTGTTTAGGAGAAGTGAGTGTCCCAGGACGATGCCTGCCTTGGTAGAAACACACGGCTCACCTGGAAGAAGGTGCTTTCGGAGCACTGCCTCCACAGGGACTCCGACCGGGGCTTGTTCTGGCAGTATTTCTCATACATCTGGAAATCCTGTCGCTGTAAGGGAAGCCGAAAGGCAAGTCACACACGCACAGACGCCAACCTGCTGGGCGGCCAAATAAGCTGAACACCCAAACCGTGAATTTGCTTTTATCTCTGCTTCCAACCTGAATATCTAAAAGTCACAGAGTTTGGGTAAAAGAACCACTGCTGGGAATCACAGCAGTGTAGTCACGACCACTGCATTCCCCCATCTGCTGCTGGCCACGCACCCACGCTCCCTGCCTTGCCGGTGGTATTGCCTACCAGGAGCATCTCACCCAACTGACATGCTGCAGAGTGCGACACATCAAGAGAAACATTGGCCTTCAAGTCTGCTATACATGTGAAAATGAGTCACCTACCCTGTCTAGGAAACAAAATCCCACTCTCTCGGGTGCTCCCAGGCAGCTTTCCAGACTGTGCAGGAAAATTCTGCAAGAGATGGGAGACGAGACAAAACGCGGCGGTGAGCAAGGCACAGTTTGGGGATTTAATCATGAAAGGAAACCAGTCTCACGAAAAGGGGAATAGAGGCAGCATCGTACTTGTTGTGGAAGTCGTATATCTCGGGCATGTTTCCGAAGAGGACGTCCTTCCTGTTCCTCAGCACGGGGGGCATGAGGATGAGCATGGCGGGGTTATCCATCTCAGCCCTGTAGCCCTGTGGGATGCAAAAGGGGCTCATCACTCAGTCGGTAAGGCCTTGGCTTGGCACCTCCTCGAAGGCAGATGAAAAAGGGACGTGAACAGACTTTCGATACAATCTGCTTTGTTTCAAAGTGCAGATTTTATTGCCTTATTTTTTTGTCCCTAAACCCCTGCCTTTCAGACCCTGGGAATGTGGTCCGGCAGGGGATGGCTTGGGATGACTCCCATGGAGATGCTCTCTATTAACCAAAGGCAAATGGCAGCCACCTTCTCCTCACTATGGGCTGACTATGGAAGAGGTCCCAGAGGGGCACTTGTCTGGGTTGACTGACATAGAGCCATCTGCTCTATGGCTGTGGGACACAGGAGCGACAACCTGTTTGTATGGGGTATGCAGGGACACACAACCTCACAAGAACCAGTGCACGAGGTGGCTTGTTACAAAGCAGAGACTGCTTGAGATCAAATACCAAAATCAATGGGCTTTTTGCTCTTGCACAAGACCTGTCGAGCACCAGGGTCTCGCTCTCCTCGATGCCTCAGGATTTCTGTCCTCTGTGGCTCCACTTGCCTCTTGAAACTCAGCAAGGAGGAGCTGGAAGGGACACCGCTGCACTACAAATTGTTGGGTGGAACTAGGAAATAACGCAAAGCTCCCCTCAGAGAAATCACATCACTGCACCAACGCAAAAACACACACTAGATGTGGTAACCATCCTAACTGTAGAGCAGGGAGAAGGCACGGCCAGAGCTCAGGACCATCGCTGCCAAGAAGACTCAAGGTCATGGGCCACCACTCAAGCTGGCCATGATAGTTGTCCAATGTTGCACAGAACTGATGTCCTTTTAAACATGAATAGTAAAAATGTTTCCAAAAATGTATTCAGAATGTATGGCATGTCTTCTTTGGCTTTCCAAATTAATCTCTCGCGCTCACTATGGTTGGGATCAGTATTCCTTACACTAAGCAGGCATTTTGTAGTTGATTAAGGAGAAGACAAATATCTGGAAAAGCAGTCGTTTATCTTTAATGGCTGCAAGCAGGCTTCCCTCTTTAAAGGAAATACTGGCTTCAGAAAAAGGCTATCTGGCCACTTTTCTCTATCTAGACTTGATACGCACAGTAATAAATCTGCGTACCTGCCAACCGCTTCATCACATAGAGTGTGGTTTAACAGAAAAAAAACGAACAGTGCAGGGCAATTATGTGTAACTACCTGCAGTCCAACAGATTTATAACCTCTTGCTCCTCGGCAAGAGAAATGCCGGGGGTGGGGGGAAGAGGTATTTAAGAGCCAACTTGTTTTGGCCATCAGCAAGAGTTATTTTGAAATAAAGTAGAAGCATCTAAAATGGCAGCATGAGAAATTATAATTTGATTTCTACAGAAACGTGGGTTATACATTCACGAACTTCACCAGTACAGAGGCAGAATCCTCCCAATGATAAAACACAAGCTGCTTTCTTTTGTCTCCAAAAGGTAAAAGAAATTAGGGAACGGTTAAAAATAACAGCTTTTTGTACATTTTTCCAGGCATCGATAAAACTAATTACCAGCGCTTTTGTGTACAAACAGAAGGCTTCTCCCTCATTCTAGATGAAAAGCTCATCCTGACACCAACTGCTCCTGCAGATGCCTCCAACAAAGACAAGCTAGGGAGAAAACTTGAATGTTTACGACCAGCTTGGGATCTGACAGTCTGGCAGAAACCTGCCCCATCGCATTTTTGCTTCATTTGACAGAGTGGCAGGTGCCCTTTTGTTCAAGTCACCAGGGAACGGTAATGAGCAACCTGAAGAAGTCACTCACCGTCAAGACAGTGAAGAGTTCCTCCACATACACTCTCTCAGTTTCTATAAGCTCATTTATGACATGGCTAAAATAAAGAAGGAAAAAAAATAGAAGCATATTATTTTTATGGGTGTAAAAAACCCCACAGGTCAACAAACCCAAAATCCAGAGCAATCTCATGAACAGCCAACATAGGGAAGACAAAACAGGCAAAAGCGCAAGAGATAGTCAGGTTGGCGGAACACATGGGTGAGGCAAGGACTGGCCAGAAACAAACATCATTTTGAGTGAGGTAAACAGGGTGAAAGCTTACCCTTTTAGTATATCTAAATTGTCATCACTGTCTGAAATAAAAGACTGCAAGGAATTCCGTTTTTCCTGGTAGTCGTGCATGACTTCGATCTGGAAGAGAAATGGGATGCAGTGGGAAGAGCTGCAGGGGGTCACGGCAGAGGCAGCACAAGCCCAGGCATCCCAGAGGCATCCCAGCTCTGATGCGGGCACGGGAACTCCTTGGGGAAGGATGAAATATGCCTCCTTTTAAATAATCCTTTGCGACACAAAACTTTTAAAAGGGCACAGCATATAATGGGTAGCCAAACATTCCCAGAAATCACTCTGCCACATAAAACCTGAAAATACTGGTAACAAAATTCACTAGTGCAGAAACCGGAGAACAGTTTCCCCAGGGGAAATATCTGTGGATGTGGAGTGTTGCTAATAGACATCACTGTTATGCAAAGAAAAAGTTCAGGGAATAACTCACAGGAAATCAATACCTGCGACTTGGAAAAACAACACAAGATAGCAACCAGGTGCTGGACTAATCCAACTAAACCATATGGAGATGAAGGGGCTTTTCGTTTCATTTTTTTAAAAGAAAAAAAGAGCATCTTCAAATCCAAAGTCTAAGTACAACCAATTTTTAGAAGGGTTTCAGTTTTTCAGTGTATAAAACTCATTCAGATTTCAAGAATAATTTTTACCTTGCGAGAACTTGGAGTTTTCCTTGATGTTTTCTTCCCAGGGAGAGAGAGATCAAATGAAAATTTCAAACTGGAATTAAAATCCATGCCTTGGGTAGAAAAACAAAAAAAAGAAATAATGTACTGTACATCTATCGTGAAAGAGATGGTTCAGACAGAACCTAAAAAGTCAAAGAAAAATGGGATACATTTTAAGAATGAATAATTAGCCAATTCTACAGGCAAACTGGCACAATAAAGGGTATCATCTCAAACAACAATACCGAATACCAAATAACACAAGTCACACAGATGGTCATAAAGACCATAAAGTAGAAAGCAATCAGAAAAAGCAAGATGACCATTAAGTGAATACTGCCATCAAAACCTAACAGAGTCTGTGAAGCCTGTGCAACTGATAGAAAACAATAAAATCAAATAAACTACCAAAAGGAACATCACCTACTGGGATACTGTTTTAAAGTCCTTTTATGAATGCAGGGCAAAATGCTCAGCCGGTATAAACTGTTTCTCCACCTTGGAAGAATTTATTGATACTGTCAGTAAATAATTACAACTTGTAATACTTTGGGTTACAGAGGTAAATTGGAAGCTCAAGAATAAAACAGAATCATAGAATGGTTAAGAGTTGGACGGGACCTTGAAGATCATCTCATTCCAACGCCCCTGCCCTGGGCAGGGACACCTCCCACCAACCCAGGTTGCTCCAAGCCCCGTCCAGCCTGGCCTTGAACCCCTCCAGGGATGGGGCAGCCACAGCTTCTCTGGGCAACCTGGGCCAGGGGCTCACCGCCCTCACAGCCAAGAATTTCTTCCTCAGATCTCCTCTAAATCTCCCCTCTTCCAGTTTGAAGCCATTACCCCTCAATCCTGTCACTACATGCCCTTGTAGAAAGTCCCTCTCCAGCTTTCCCGTAGCCCCCCTTCAAACAACACCAATCTCCCCAACGAGTTATACGGTGTCTTTCAAATACTTCTTATTCCTGAATTGTTTATATGACAATTCTTCACCAAAAGGGTCTTTTCCCCCAAGATGAATGGCAATAAGGAATTTCTCCAGTTCTGTGAGGGGTCTGTTGCACAGAGATGACATGGCAGAGGACAGAGGAGGCAGCTGGGACCAGCAGGGGACCAACGATGACCCATATTGGCAGTGCCAAGACATCGTGCTGGCTCCAGCCAGCCCCACTGGCTGCCCCAAACTCCGAGGTGGACCAAAAATAAACATGCTCTGATGTGCATGATTCACCTTTTATACAAACAGAAAACAAACCAGGCCAGCAAAGTAAACATCTAAAAAAAGATTGGACTAATGAAATACCTTTCCAGTAGGGTGCAAAAAGGTCTCACAACACATACAAATGCAACAGCAGCTGCAGCTAGATCAAGGGTTTCAGCAGCACTGACACTGGCGAAGCAGCAGATGTAGGCAGGAAAATGGATGCAGAGGAACACAACCCCCCATGGAGAACGGGTGCCCCACCTTCAGATGGGGCCAAGGTAAGACAAAGCCATGACGTGTTCTCGCACCCATGGGGCCTTAAACTGCCCCGTGCAAACACGTCGCATGAGGCAGGAGAGAGGTGGATGCTGGGGAGCAGCGCGGAGGTGTGTGTGGGGTGTGACCCATCGCGGACAGGAAGATCCAAAAATAAAACGGGGACCTGCCAGTGGTCCTACTGGGAGACTCCCACTGGGAGGAAGGGAACATGGAGAGGAAGACAGGTGAGAGAGGGTCACCAGCTGCAGCTCCATGTTTTGTTGCAAGTGACTTTGCCCCAGCACTCGGGCTCGGCCACAGCCTGCCATACTGCTTCCACACACCTTCCTATGCTTCACGGCTCAGGACGGGGTAGGTTTACTCTTTTCCCCCCCCAAAAAAACCCTGGTTTCAAAATTAGAACCACATTTATCAGACAGGCTTCAAATCCAAGGCAAAGATGAATGAGGAAGCATCTGTCCTCAGATGGAAGAAGAAGGGGGGTGGGGGAAACAAAAGAAAGAAAGAAAAAGAGGACAAAAGGAAAGTGTTCAGAGGTGTTTGGGTTTTAACCCACGCCATAAAACCCCTCCATCCCAAAGTGCTCCCGGCGGAGCCCTGCGTGTGTCTTCGGCACTGCACATCACGCCAGCAGGACGGCAGCATTTTGACATTCTGTGTCCAACAGAGGCCTTATTAAAAAGCTCTCTTGGCATGATCTATCCAAAGAGGAGCCTTTTGCCTTTCCCCACTTGCCGGCTATGCTCATTTCAACACGCTTGATCATCCCTTTCAGGATAGGGATTAATGGAGGATACCTGGGCTTTGCAGGCAGCGAGGGCCTTCGCTAGAAAAATGTGCATCCCATAAAGGCATGAAATAACTGCAACAGATTGATGATGGTCTCACAACATCCCCTGGAGGTGGCCACCCATTTACCCCCACTCTTTAGGTCAATAATTTCTCCTGAATACTCTTCTGTTTCTAGAAAGCTGGGAAAGCCAGATTAGGTAAAATGGGCAATACTCCAAAGGCTCAGCTTTTTTCCTGATTGAGGAAAGGGGCTGAGAGGCCAGTGTGGTCTAGTGAAGGGGCCACCAGCCCAGGAAAAGGAAATTTGGGATTTATTTACTGCTCTGGCCTGCACCTGTTCCCCTCACTGCATCCAGCTCCATTCCCATCCTCGGCTAGTTTGGCTATTCACATGTCACCCACTTAATTGGAGCCACTTTCACTCTTTGTATGACACCTGCTACAATTCACCACAACCAATATTCATTAATTCATCGTAAAATTTTTGTGTTAAACCACAAATATTTAATTACTTTATGCAGTCAGATCACTGAATTTAATATTCCCATAAAACTTAGCATCTCCCTGGTTTAAAATACATGGATGTTACTTTAGAATACTTTTTAATTCTGATACATACAGGGCTGCCAAGGATGAAAGGTTTAACGTTATCTTTTAAAGCTAACATTGTGGCACATCCCATTACCAAAATCAAGGCAGAACATTCAGTGACCTCAGTTCAACCAGAATTTGTACCTCGATGGGCATTAATTATTCCACAATCGGGATTTAAGAGAAGACGCTCTCAAGGAATCAAAGGGAATTAAGCATCCAGCTTCTCACTTCTCTTCATGAGATTTGAGCTCCTCATTTCTCTGAGCTCCTATGCAAACATCAGTCTCCCTTTATGTCAGTTCCAGCTGAAGACAGCTATGGAGACTGTCACAAAGAACAGGTACGCTAATAAATTTATAAGCCTTGCCCTTTTTCCCTGTAGTACTAATTCACCAGTTTTCAGCCCAGTAGGATGCTAGTAAAGCAGAACTGGAAGTACGCACCGTTTACAGCTCTCTTTTTTCACTGAGTAGGAAGGGAAAATAAATACCAAGCAACCAGCCCCATTCTTCACACAGGTATGGGAAGCTCGACACAAAAACTGGAAAGATAATAAATCATCTCATATACATTCAGCGCTATCCAACAACTCTGTATCAGCCAGCACGGTCTAGCTGGTTTCTGAAAACCATCCTCAGCCTTACTCTTCCTGCCTCAAAGCAAAATTATCATCTGAAAGTACCACAAACTTCAAATATTTTACCATGTTTAGGAGAGAATAATGGTGATTTTGATCTCGGTGGATTTTCTGGCCGAGGGGCTACCAATTGGACTGGCCGCACGTGTTTATCCAACAGCTTCTTGAAGCAAGCCTGCCGATTCTCAAACATGCTCCGAACATTTTCAAGCTTGACCTGCACCGACTGTATCTGGCACTGTAGTGAGCGAAAGAGACTCCTGTGATCAAAAACCAACCACTATTTTGCACTTTGACCCAAAAGAGAGGAGTATGAAGCTGACAACACCCTCCGATCTTGCTTTTCACTTGTTAAGGAACCAGAGGGGTTGCTTACCTTCAATTCAGATGTTAAGACCGACTCAAAATCGTAGTGCAGGGCCTGGGGATCATAGTTTAAGTAGGCTGAAGAGCTTTCAAGAAACCTTTCTATGTCCTGGAGAGCTTTCTGAGCGCCTTCTTTGGACTGGCACTTATCCATCTGCTGGTTGGCGAGCAGGTAGGCACCTTCGTCGCAGCACTGCAGAGCCTGGGAACAGCAGGGTGCAAACACAGGGAGCGAGACCATGAGCAGCACCCCTTCTAAATCAAGGTTCCCATCAGGAAGACCAATTACCAGCTCTGTATTTTCAACATGGAGCTAATTAGTACTCCCCTGACGACCTCAGCAGCTATCGCGTTTTGATTAGAAAGCAGAAAGACCACATATTTTCTGGAGATCGACTGCAGTCCTCAACATACCCAGCCAAGATGTGCTCCCACTTGTACCTGGGTAAAACCAGTGGTTTAACTGACACAGAAGCACTATTTAGCACGTAGTTGAACCAAATGACAAGCAGATCTTCATTTATCCAAGTCAGAAAGCTGAAGGGGACACTACTGAGTTTATGATGATACAGGCAGGTTTCTTGAGCTAAGAACACCTGGCTCGGTGCAGACCTGCACTGCACGGAATGATCAAAGGATTCATGTTTTTTTAAAAAAACCAAGGATTTCAAATTGAAGTTTTACGTTCTACCTTTAACATGCACAAGTAATAGCTGAACACCAGGCTGGGGTTTGGTTGGCACTCGCACCCTGTGATGTGCACAGGCGTGAGAAGATGCTGCAGCCAAGAACAACCAAGGACCTCCAGCACTGTGAATGGGAAGGAAAGCCCTGAAGAGCAGGAGCACGCTGGGCTAGACCCATGGGCTAGACCACCAGCACTGACCAGGACTGCAAGGAGCCCAGGAGAGGACACTGCCAACGAATCCCCCATCCCCGCAGATCAACACAATATTGAAGTGGAGCCCAAGGAGAAGAAAAAAACCCACAACTTCCCTACTCCCGCAAAAGCAGTGAAATGGAACAGGGTCAAACTTCACTGCTTCTCTTAATGGCCTCAAGCATTATTACAGCCGCGTGCCTTCCGGCCTAATTAGTGTGAATTTCCCTAAATGACTACTTGATGCTGATTAAGATATCAAAGAGCGTTGGAGCCACATGACTCCACTTCCATGCTAGCACACAGCAGCTGTGCCTATCTACCAATCTGTCACCTTATTTTACAGTCAGCTATGTTCATTCTTAATAAATCGCTAAGCAAAAAGGGCTGGAGTTGATCTGAAAGCGTTACCTCTATTGCACTGGGTATGAAAACTTCAAAAGTCAATTAATGTATGGATGCAGCACACAAGTATGACCAAGAGCAGCTGAACTTTGGTGTTCTGAATTTCCCCCTGGGGATGCCCGCCTCTTTCTGCTGACTATTCACAGCACCAGCAGATATCTGCTAAATTCACCAGCTAAGTGAGGGGTGAAGCACTCCTCCAGCTTCTGGGGAACACTTTCCTACCGTAAAATGATGAAACAAAACCGCAAATTTCAGACGCTTCCAGCTAAGAAGTGGAGAGGCTAACCCCATGGAGAAGCTAACTATCTTCTTCTGAGGGCACGGTGTCTCTGAACTCTACCTGCTGAAGGCGGGTATGAAGATCCAAAGTCTTCTGCAGTCGCATCTGCTTCCTTTTGATCTCATCGGACAAGACATCGGAGTGGTGCCGCAGCTCATTGCATTGCTGGCAGATTAAGTTGAGCGCGTAGTGGTGATTTGCTGCTAGCTGGTGTCCGTGTAGTATCACCACCTGAGCCTTCCCTATCAGATCCTTCAGCAAAAGGAAGAGAATGGATTGCAATTACTGTGATAATGCCAAAATATCTACATATAGCAACACGCACTTTCTCATCTTACCAGGTTTCAGGGACACACAGAGATGACTGACATTAGGAGCAGCCAGAATGGGTGGCTTACGCAGGATAAAATGGCACCCATCATTGAGGGAAAAAAAAAAATTTGCTATCCAAAAGGAGGATGAAGAAGAAAGCAGTATTTCACCAAGCACGCAATGCCAGGAACGGCTGCTGGCCGGGAACTGCTGCCGTCTCCAGGAGCTGCACTCTAAAAGAAACCGCAGCCAGTTTAGCACACTATGCTCATAGAATGCGAAAGGGAATTTGAGCGGTTAAGTTTTATGGTGAAAATAAACCAGGCCTTTTGCAGCAAAGCTTGATGCAAAGAGCACACCATCTCCTCTGCACATCTTGGTCGGTGTAACAGTCATGTCTTCTCCAGGGCTGACTTTCTGCTGGGACCCCTGCCCTGTTGCTCCCTGTCTGCCTGGCCTTTTGCTCCTCCCTCCCTCCCTCCCTCCACAAACATTTCTTCCCAACAGCCAAAAAGGCTCAGACCTTTCCCATAGGGGTCTTCTTTTCAGAGAAGCCTCTGGGGATTGTGTCCAGACCCCTCAGGATTTCTCCACTGACCCTGGCCCACGTGCCAAGCACACCCCTTTGCAGAAGTCACATCCTCAGCTGGGCTCCTGTGAATCATCTCTCTCCACTCTTCTTTCCCACTACAGCTCCTAGTCTTCATCCGTATGTTACGTTCAAATCACAGACACGTCAAGATAGCAACATTTTTTGCCTCTCTATGCGCCTGGTAACAAGTCTCTGCCTATTAGCACTGCTAAAGCACTTCACATATAAATAATTCTTCCAGCTCATTAACTCCCACGCCTCCCCTATGTTCAGATATTTATCTGTTCTGGATTTTCACAGTGGCTCAGCAATTTATTTTGACTATGATAATTAAATACCCTGTTCCTGGCTTTCAGAGTGATCAGAGCAAAGACGTGAAATCAATCCTTCTGTGCAGCCACTTACCAACAAATTACACCAGAACCAGGCAATTTCAGAAAGCACCTCCTACCACCAACACAGAACGCGCCTCTCATGTTTCATTAGTGCCTCTTTCTGTGAATGATTCTCTCACCTGAGCCATACCATCGAAGTGACCCAGGTCCTTGAGCCTCTGTTTTACCTGGGGGAAGCTGTCGCCAGTGTCGGGCAGCTCTGCTTGCTGACCCATTAAAAATTCAATGGCATTCTTGACCTAGACACAAAGAAGAAGACTGCTGCAAAAGGATACAAAGCACAGGCAGAAAAAAATCACTCTCAGACCACAATTAATCACACTTTAGCAAAGACTGCTAAATCCAATAATAAAACTAGTGTCCAAGAACTAATTTCTAAATTCAAAGATGCTTCTGTCAGCAAAATCTATGCAACTGCAGGGCAGTGATACCTAAATTAGCTCTGAATGAGGAAGCACAGTGGTCTCCCCAGGCTCGCTAGCCCTGCCAGAGTCAAGGAACAGCAGCATAAATTAAACACTCTCAAAATAAAAAGCATAATGACTTCTCTCCTCTCCCCTCCTTTTCATCTCCAACTCTTCCTTCTGCCAACAGAAACGCATCTGATCATACCTCTTGAAAACTTTGCTCAAACTTCCACAGTTGCAGATATTGCTCCATTTTTAACTGATGTTTTTCCCAGAAGCCATCAAAAGCCGTCTCCATCTCGCACAGCTGACCGAGTAACCTGGAGCACAGAAAAAGGATACGATCGGAACAATTTGCAAACAGAGGACAAGCAGAGATGGACAAGCCTAGAGATCACCTGTTCAGGTCTTCTGGACCCAAGCTCTCAGGAGAAGTCAACGGATGTGTATATATAACTTGTGAGGATCTCAGGGGGGATGTTAATGAAATCTTCACTGCAGATAATGGCACCTGTGTGAAGCTGTTGTTGCTGCCTCCATTTATCTGAACAATACCTGGGAGCCAGGCACAGGAGAACCCTGCATCTGCTCCACAGCCTCATCGTCTCAGTGGGGGGATAAAATCAGAGCAGGTTAAAGCAATTTGATGGGTCTGGAGCAAAACTCTGGTATCTTTGTCTTTGCCTGTTTGACAGGTGACCTAAACAGCACGTCTACACTTAAAAACCTTGAGTTTTTTCATTCAAAAAATCAGGCAAACTGGGAACACAGTGCACTCACCGATTCACAGTCTCCCAGTCCCCAGGCCTCTCGCAGTGCTGGTCCTGACTGCGTTCCCCGGCGTCAGGCTCTTCAAAACTGCTCAAAAGCAAGTTTCCCTCTTTTGTGACTGCTGTAATATCTTCCTGTACAATGCAAAACATTTCTGATTCAGGCTACTTTTCACGAGGTAAGCCCTTTCATGTTTCCCCTGCCTTAGTTCCCCTCTATGAAACAAAGCACCATCAGGCCACCGGGCCTCCAGCAGGTGTTTTAGCCCCCTTAACGCTGGGTGCTGCGAATCAATTCAAGAGGCAGGAGGACAGCATTACCACAGGTCTCTCCTGGTGAGCAGGTGGGTTTGTATTAGATATCTATCTACAAATTTCATGTATTCCAGCAAGTTATTTCTGCAGCTCAGAGGCTGTGCTTCTCCATCCAGGTCACCAAAGGAGACTGTGGGAAGAGCATCCCATACGGGTACAATGCTGGGACTGAGACCCAGGTGAGAGCCCTTGGTGTGTTCATTAGCATCAGCTGAGGTGCTTTGTCCCACGTTGAGCTCAGCCCCAAAGCAAACAGGTGCATTCAGTCAATTATTTTCAGGAAGAGGAGACCAAATGCAGAGGTGAGAAGGAAGGAGAAAACAGATGTGGTTCATGAACCGAGCTGGAAGAAGCCCCGAAGGAAAGACCTCTGCATGGCTCCATTGGAGAGCCAACTCCTGGAGGAGTAAGAGCCCATCCTAGAAGATGACCAGATTTCTATTGCAAGAGAAACAACGGCAAAACCACTTTAGGGAAAAGATTCAGAAAGCACAGTTGTGCTTAAATGTCTGCCTGTCCCAGATAGCTCACAGCAACCTAAACATAACAGCACCTTCAGGGCAGCAGCCCAGGAGCAGGAGGACACGGACACAGGAGCTTCTCCCCCACACACAAAGTGTCCACTGCTGGTTTGCATCCCTATCACTAAAACATCACGGAAGGTGACCCCAAGGCAAAACCCTCCCCATCCAAAAGGAAGAGGAATTACGCAGCGTGCTTTGGCCTGCAGGTGGCTGCTGTTTCATCCTCTCGCATCTCACCCCCCAGAGCCCGGCATTCCCCTTGTGATTCAAAGCTTTTTGTTACACGTACGACAAAGTAGCTCGACTGTCAAACAGGTGTTAACTTGATTTTTCTCCCACTCAGTATATCAAAGAGGTTAATTTCTTAGTTACTCTGTTTAATTAATTTGTCATTTTTGCATCGTGTTCGCAACCTGCTCCTGTTTGGTATCACAGCTACATAAATTATTCTGATTGACTCATTATTTGAATTCAGGAATTGGCTGTACCAGTCCTGGGGTTTGCATGAGAGAGACAAGGATCCCGTGGCTTGCTGCCACCAAAATCTGCGCCCGGTTTCTCGTCTGCTTTCATCTTTCACGGACTTAGAAGGAACAAAAGAAAAAAAAAAGCAACCAACAGACTTCATTTCAGTCAAAAGCCAACAAGTGCTTTTGATATTTGAAATTAATAGATGGGGCATTAAAAGCAACAGATGCCTTGTACTGAGCACTGCTGTGCTTTATATGCAAATGAAAACACATGATGTGTTTTATTTCTCCCCAGAGGAAAGGGTGTATTACCCACTGGTTTACATACAGGACCACGCTGCTTAGCCGATATTTGCCCCCTACGCTTTGGCTACAGTCCTAAGCGTGAAGTTTTAAGTCAGTAAGTCCATATCGCAATAGATGTAGCTGCTGTTTTATACTACAGCTCGCTTCATCTTCAAAGAAGAAATAAAGGACTATTGGCAGTATCTATAACGAGACTTTCCACACATACGCGCATACGTTTATGCCTACACACAGCACACTTTGGATGTCATTGTGCATATTTCTTACAGGCAGCCAAGTGGGAACCCACTGTCATGTCATGTGGGTGACAAATGATTATAAATGAAAATAGATACACTTCGTTGACTTATGTAAATGAATCCTGTCATAAAGGAAAAGACCTCATTCTTCAGCCACACAGCACAGCTATTAGCATGGGAATCACCTCTGAAGTGAGGGTTTGGGGACAGACCTGTGCTGTCCCCAGAAAGATGCAAAGCCAATGGCTGGATCTAGCAGCAGCTGGCTGCACCAAAGCGTCCCCTAACTCCTGTAATAATTGTAATCGCAATCACTAATAGGTGGTGGGGGGGGGGAAACTTGAAATATTAAAGACACAAGTGTTGTTTAAGATGAAACGTGAAGGCTCACATGAAGACAGGGATCACATCAGGCACCCTCTGTACCACGAACCTTCCGCCTTGGATGCTCTCCAGCACAGCCTCCCCTCGGGGACGCTGCACCAGGCGGAAGGACCTGGGGACAAACCACCCCTCCAGACCTGCTGATCATCTTTGGGTGCAGCTTCTTCCGGCCCTGGGGGTGAAGCGGAGGGACACCCTCCCAAGGGCAGGAACCCACAGGTGACAAAGCCTCCCACCCTCCTGCCAGCGAGACCTGCAAAGCCCCCGAGGGGGAGCACAACACAGACGCCACCTCCCGCAGCCAGCAAGGAGGCGGCAGCTGAGACACTTTGCTGGATGCCGGCAGGGTAATTTGCTTGAGTGGATGGCAAACCTAAGGCTAACATACAGAAGTAGTCATGCTGTGTTTTATTTTGTCTGTCAACATGCATGGGAGGGAAGGAGAAGTGGGCACCAAACAAACAGGCAGCCAGACCCCAGAAATCTCATCTTGCTGTGCAAACTGGGGCTGGAAACATGTGGCTGAGCCGCCGCTGGGACATACCTTGAGCTGGTAGTACTTCTCCGTGCGCAGGGCCAGGATGCGCTCGATGGAATACATGTCGTCCGGTAGCTCGGTCTCTGCCAGCTCTGTGCCAAAGGATTGCAACATCTGCGCAATTTCCTTCACGGTTAGTGCAAAACTCTCGATTGCCTGATGGGAGACAATAATTGCAATCAAGTTTGGGATTCAGGGTGTTCCTACAGCTCAGTAAGAGTGCACAAAGAGCCACAGCTGAGATCTGCAGGGGAGACCAACAGCTTGTTCTGGGAGGGGTGGGTGGGATGTCCACCCCAGACAGAGCTGGTGTGTGCTGCAGTGCATCGGCTAGTGGCCACCAACACGTGGCCAGGTGGCCTGTGGTGCAGACTGGCTCCACAGACTTAAATAAGGACAGTACTGGGCAGGAACACCTCCTGCTTTCTTTTCTGCTGCCTGTTCTTGTGCACTCTGAGATTTTCCCTACCACATATTGGAGGTCTACAGCAGAAGCCACCACAGGATCCACCTCCCATATTCCTGTAATCCCTTTTCTATCATTTTTCTCCTCTGGTTAACTGGGAACCACCTCCAGGCAGTAAGGCTTTGGAGATATATTTGGGTTCTTGGTGATGGATGTTTCCAGCTTTGCAAGCCCAAATGGTGGGTTACAAGGCAGTCTGCCATCACGGCCACCACGGCTTCACCAAGAGGATGAGGGAGGGAGCTAAGCAGCATGCCGGCCACAAACTGGAGACAGCAGGATGGAAGTGAGTGCTGCTGGTACCTCCCCAGCACATCCCAGGCAGCCACTGGGAGCTCTGGGCACCAGATGGATCCAACCCCATGGGGTGAGGGGGGGTCTCTCCCAGCCCCACTCACAGCTCCGGCTCTGCTTCTCAGAATGGGGTAATAAACTCAAATGTAGCTGATCGCATTTGTATTTTCTTTAAGCAGTGCGTATGTTCCATGGAAATTGCAAGAAATGTTTTATGAGCACTCTACAAGGGAATTTTGAGAGAAGATTTTCAGACAGACACTGATCTACCATATGCAGCCATGGTCTAGAAACTATCCTTTTCTTAGATCAACATTTTTTGTCATTCATTTTGTCATTTTTGTCTCCAAGTGTGAGCGCTATGCCATTATCACGTTAACACATCATGTAAAAGAACAAAACTAAGAGCCAAAAATTCAAAAAAATACCATTAACTTAGCAGCACATCAAGCATAAACTGGCACAAAGTTAACGGCACAAGCAATGGCTTGAGTTATTCCAGCTACAATGTCTTGTGCTTTTGCCTTTATACTGAGCTCCACATGTGCTGATGTGGATGATGTTGCAGGACAAGGGGCACGAGGATGTCTGGCACATTATTCATTAGTGCTTTGATTTGTTGGGAAGGTAACTGGGAATCCAATCCGCTATTAATCTGGGAGACAAAGTCCCAGTGAAAACTAGGAGTGCACAGGAAGCATAGAAACGCACAGCAAGGGAATTAAATGCCTGATCCCTGCTAATACCAAAGGAAAATTTTTGCAATGAAAAAAAAACCAAAAGGAAATCTGAATTCTCTGCACTTGGTCAGTATGCAGAGAGCAGTCTCACTGCTGCTCTCTCATTGCTCACCTCTATCCCTGGAAAGATGATGGAACAGCTCATTCTGGGAGTCATCTCAAAGCATGTAGAGGAAAAGAAAGCTATCAGAAATAGTCAACATGGATTCACCAAGCGGAAATCATGTCTGACTAATCTGATAGCCTTCTACGATGGCACGACTGGATGGATAGATGAGGGGAGGGCAGTGGATGGTGTCTACCTTGACTTCAGCAAGGCGTTCGACACGGTCTCCCACAGCATCCTCATAGGGAAGCTTAGGAAGCGTGGGCTAGATGAATGGACAGTGGGGTGGACTGAAAACTGGTTGAAAGACAGAGCTCAGAGGGTGGTGATTAGGGACACAGAGTCTAGTTGGCGGTCAGTGACGAGTGGTGTTCCCCAGGGGTCAGTACTGGGTCCTGTTCAATACGTTCATCAGTGACCTGGATGAAGGGACAGAGTGCACCCTCAGCAGGTTTGCCGATGACACAAAGCTGGGAGGGGTGGCTGACACACCAGAAGGCTGTGCTGCTGTACAGAGAGCCCTGGACAGGCTGGAGAGTTGGGCAAAGAGGAACCTTCTGAAATTCAACAAGGGCAAGTGTTGAATACTGCACCTGAGGAGGAATAACCCCTGCACCAGGACAGGCTGGGGGTGACCTGCTGGAGAGCAGCTCTGTGGAAAGAGACCTGGGAGTCCTGGTGGACAACAGGATGGCCATGAGCCGGCAATGTGCCCTTTTGGCCAAAAAGGCCAATGGCATCCTGGGGGGCATCAAGAAGAGTGTGGCCAGCAGGTCGAGGGAGGTCATCCTCACCCTCTGCTCTGCCCTGGGGAGGCCACATCTGGAGTGCTGGGTCCAGTTCTGGGCTCCCCGGTTCAAGAAGGACAGGGAACTGCTGGAGAGGGTGCAGCAAAGGGCTACCAAGATGATTAGCAGATTGGAGCACCTCTCTTATGAAGAAAGGCTGAGGGATTTGGGTCTTTTTAGTCTGGAAAGAAGACGACTGAGGGGCATCTTATCAATGCTTATAAATACTGAAAGGGTGGGTGTCAGGAGGTTGGGGCCAGGCTCTTTTCAGCGGTGCCCGGGGACAGGACAAGGGGTAACGGGCACAAACTTGAGCATAGGACGTTCCATCTCAACACGAGGAGGAACTTCTTTCCCTTGAGGGTGGCAGAGCCCTGGCACAGGCTGCCCAGAGAGGTGGGGGAGTCTCCATCTCTGGAGATATTCCAAACCCTCCTGGACGCGTTCCTGTGCCACCTGCTCTGGGTGACGCTGCTCTGGCAGGAGGTTGGACTGGACCATCTCCAGAGGTCCCTTCCAACCCCCACCATTCTGTGATTCTGTGATTGCCCTGGTTCCCAAACACTTTTGTGATATTAATCACATGAAGCAATCGTTATTAAAAAAAAAAAAAGTCTATTCTGTATCTACCATTAAGGGAATTTTAATAAAGACTTAAGAAAACAGATCTTTCGAGAGCAGTTTCAAAAGGAGCCTGAGGGATTTAATCATACAATTCCCTTACAAACCCATCAAGTGCCTAACACCACTTGACTCCTTTGCAAATCTGATCAAGGGAATGCAGTTGGCTTCAGGGGTTCCTTTCAGCTCCCCATTGCCCGCTGCCTTACAGAAAACCTTACGCAATTGACCCCCAACACCCAGGCACCCGGTACGTACAGTCCTGAAGATGACCCACTCGCTGTGGCAGTACTCCAGGGTGCCTCCAAACTCTGGGGTTAATTGCTGCTCATCAATGTATGTCAGCAGGTCGCTAACGGAGCTCAGCATCACAACCTACAACCAAGGCAACGTCGTTAGTTGGTTGATCATCACTTCTACTCAAGTCACACACAGATCAAACCTACAAATATTTTGTGTATCTAAAAACTGGGTTTGCTCTAAATATTGCTCTACAGCATGGCTTTCTTCTTATGTTTATGGCTTAACATGGCTTTTCATTGATGTATTTGACCATTTTTGTAAGCCAACACTGTTCTCCCAGGTGCTTTCTTCCTTCCATGCAAAGCACTGTGAGATGCTGCAGCATCTGACTGCAGAACAGAGCTGAAACAAAGGTAATGCAGCTTTTTGCAGGTTTTTCCCAGGGTATTTCTGGGAAAATATATACATTTTAATGCATCGTGAAGCACCGGCCAATTTCACATAAATATATACTCACGAGTTTTTGTGAAATATATACTCGTGTCGTGTGCAAATGACAACCATTTTAGGGTGAAAAATGCAAAGTTTCTGAAAATCATATTATTTCCTAAAGGAAAACATTGGTTTGTTTTGTGGGTTTGTAATTGTGTCAACTTTAGATTCCATAAATGTATTTCCCTTCTCTTAATTATTCTCACTATGCCCTATAATCAAGGTGGCTTTAAAAGTCTTGGAAACTTTGACTTGAGACTACAAAACCATTTCAGTAGCTATTTTAGAAACAAATACCAACGTGATGTTGGCATGGAGTTTACACTGAGATCAAAATGGTGATTTTGGGTGGAATACATAGCAAAAGCTTCACTAGACATGTCTTCTGACTTTCCAGCCATTAAACAAATTTCTGAGTATGGTTTTATCTTCCACAGAGGCAGCAGCCCATCACCCACCACCATGGACATGTTCTGTGGGGAGAAAACTGCGCACGAAGGAGCTGAAAAATGCTACAGGAGAAATCTGGTGGAGAGAAATTTGGTGGAAATAGGGCATTCCTGGCAGAGACACTCCGGTTACTCTTCACATGGGTGCCTGCAGAGTGAGACAGTGTCACCTTCCCGACCTGGGGAGCGCGGGCAGCCTCCTACCCCACCCAGGCACACCATCTCCGCACGCTCGTACCGGTAACTTGAGTAGAAAATCCTCCTGACTGAACCGAAATCCAATGTCAGTGAAGGTGCGCTGGAAAAACCCCGTGGGACGAAGAACCATCACCAAGTGCAGGTTCCCTGGGAAAGATGCCTGCAAGGAAACAGAGACGACTTTCAACATGGGGACGTGGCAGGTCCAACAATGGCTATTAATGTCTTGAAAAAGGGGGAAATCATTCAGATCATAGTATTTTTTTTTCTGATTGTCCCTGATAGCCTTTTCTTATTTTCAAAAGAGGAGGGAGACAATGGAAGTGGTTTAGAGATAGGGGACGTACCTGCAGGAGCACTGCGCAGTCCCTCTGCCCTTTGGAGCAGGCAGGACTTCAGCCACCCACCTTATTATAAACTTTAATAGTATATATTGTGTTCAGTGTTATAACTTGGGGAGTGAAATTACAACTTAGCAGGGAACAGAAGGCCGGAACATTGAGGGGAATGACAGACAGATTGAGGAAGCAGAATTTATTGCCAAACTCGCTAATCATCCCATAACTGCATCCAGCATACTCTTCTTGTCCCTGGTAATTACCAGGCAACATTTAATTTGTGGTAAGAATTATGGAATTTCCTGTCTACTCTGCTGGAGCCTTTCCACAAGCATATGGTTGGCAGGTGCGTTTTTAAATAGATCTGTGAAAAGGGTGCTTGAGAATGAAAAAGAATTTTTAAGAAAGTAGGAGTCACATCATTAAATTATGGATAAGTGCATGATGCAAAGAATTGAGTTAATTAAGACATATGATTTTCTCTGAGATCCTGCCAGGCCAGGTTACATTTCTCTATATATTTCTCCTTGTATTATCCTCCTCCATTATCCTCCAAGAAAGATGATAGTAGTGTCTATACCAAAGGCGAGAGTAATGAACGTGTTTAGGTATTTCGCACTGCAGGGCACTTAATCTATGCCTTCAAAACAAAGACTGCTCCCATAAACATGCATTAGCGTTGGTCAAAAAAACCATGATTCACAGTTGAGATCTGACATCCATGAAACGCGCTGTAACTTGTTTGCTATGTTTTCTTTTGTAGGATATGTCAGGTCGTGGCTTCCATTGCCCACAACTCCACTCAGAGGCAGACAGTGACTTTTAGGATCAAATAAGCCACATAAATTCAATATATCGATCTGCTGCTATTTCAAGTAGGAGCAGAAAAAAATACAGAAATGAATGTGAATGAAGTGCCAAATTCATACCCTTTGGAAGTCAACAAGGAATGGTGCCACGGACAAAGATCTGGCATCAGAAACAAGAGCAAACCATTAAATAACGGACACATTTGTGCTGGCGCCGCGCCCTGGGAGCTGTACCCCTGTTACACAGCACCTGGTTAGCACACAACGTCTCCAAAACGGCTGCCAGCCCCAGGCGCACAGGGATGGCTACAGCCATGGGACACCCAAGGAACCAACGTCCAACCCCATCTAAGCTGCAGATGGGCCAAAGGTCTAAACCTGACCGTGGAGTCATGGCTCTGAGTCAGGTCTTGCCCAAGAAAGTGTGGGTGAGAGGCTGCAGGAGAGCCAGGTTCAGCTCCCTGCTTCCATGCTTCTTTAATTAGCTCTACAAGGAAGATCAGCTCTCCTGCAAGACAACCCCAGGCAGACCCTCCAACCGCCCAGCTACTAGACACAGCTCTGAAAAGACACCATCTCAGAGACCCTGCTCAGCTCAGGATTATTAAATTGAGCTTCCCATATTACTAAAAAGAAAATAATCCACAGGCTACTAGGTATCTCCAAGGAGTTGGAGTGATTCCTCACTTTGAGAAGAAACTCTGCCCGGGATGCAGAATGCCTTCACTGAGGAAAGCATCACCAGAACTGGCACAGGTTTGGAGGCATTTTCAATGAACTGAAAATTTACAGCATTAATATTTCACTGGAAAGTCTCTGGCAAGCTCAACACTCCTCCTCCAGCACATCCCAGAGAAGCTGTCTGCCTCCCCCACCTCACCACGCTGGCTCTCCCTTGGACCCAGTAAACGCTGCTATTGCTCTTTCCAGACCTGTTGGCTAGTCCTTGACACTCTTCATCCTCCGGCACATCCCAGGAAAAGACCTGTCCGTCTGCGTTCATGGCAATGTCGTGCCCATCCCTGCAGAGCTGTGAGTCCATCATGTATCATTCCCTCACGCCCACTCTTAAGTCTGTGTTTGCTTCATTTTCCATCCTGCTCATTTCCCAGTGGGCTTTTCTCTGCAGACAGGACAAGGGTAGCGTCCCCCAACAAGGTTTCAAAGATATCACCAAGGAGTCATCACAAGCTGCAAACCCCAAAGGACAGGATGTTTTTGCTCCAAGACAGGCCCTGCACCCTGACGTTGATGGCTCAAGATGACTTGAACCAAAGCCTTGTGAAGCCAATGGTCTTATAGTGCTTTAAAGGAGCTCAGAGGATGCAATTTTAGGTCTTTCTGCATGGTTATGAATCCACTGTAGGTGAATCCAATGGCAAAATCCCACAGAGTTTGGGGAAAGTCACCGTCTTCAGCTCAGAAATACAAAAGTGCATTCTGGTCTCTGAACTTTAGGCTCCTACTTTGACCGCCTCCTGAAAAATGCATCAGCAGTATCTTTGAGAAGAACAGCCACCCAGAGATGCATCCTCCCTTGGTCTTATCTCATTATCCCCCTCCGTCCTCTGTCCCCTTTAACCCTGTTTGGCACTTCAAGCAAAGATGAGTCTGCTTTACCCTCTCCTACTCCTCCAAGTCACAGAATCATAGAATTTGGGTTGGAAGAGACCTTAAAGATCACCTAGTTCCAACCCCCCTGCCCTGGGCAGGGACACCTCCCACTAGACCAGGCTGGTCAAAGCCCCATCCAGCCTGGCCTTGAACATCTCCATGGAAGGGGCATCCACAGCTTCTCTGAGCAACTTTCTTGACATGTAAAGTCCTTCTTGACATGCACCCTTCGTGCGCGGAGCAGGCTCCCTGGGGGAAGGGCCCTGGGTCTCCAAACCATAATGCCCCATGGGAACCTGCAAACTTTGAATGTCTTCTCCTGTGAGCCCTTGGGCAGGAAACCCACAGCTCCAGGAAGATGGACCAGCAATCAGGAGGCACGCAGACTCCCCTGCCAAAACTACACTGCAACAGCCACTAGGTGCGAGGCACCTCTCTGAGAGCAAAGGTGTCTTTGGACAGCTTTGGTTTCACCAACGCAAGATGCCAACATACAGGAAGAGACCATAACCTGGCACTGACAGAGGCAAATTCTTCTTTGATACAACTTTATGTCCCGTACATACACAACTATATCCCTTTTGCTCCTTGATAGGTTTCACCTCAGAGGTAGCTGGGTTTCCAGGACAGATGATGTGATTTCCATTCAGTTTCGAAAGCGTTCAGGGATTTTTCAGCTGATCTTATATATATATAAGATCAAGGTCAGCACTTATGAGTAGCTAAAAAAACAAGAAACGCAGCTTTGCAAATGATACCTAATACATTTCAAGCACGGAAAAAACAAAATAAACTGGCAGAAAGACAGCCACCAATCAAACCATGTCCTGTGCCCTCTTACAGACTTAAGAGAAAGGATAAAATATAAAAAATATATTTTTATATATATATATATATGGAAAGATCAATAATTCCTCAGGGATGACATTCCTGAAGAGACTATATCTTTTTTAATTACTGCTACAAATCTAGCTCTTCTCAGGGCTGAAGTGTAGAGAAGTTACCTGCAAACTGAACTCTAATGATACTGAAGGTACTGCTGGAGAAAAAGCCCTTCCCTATAATACATTCAAGAAAGCAAAGACAAATGGGTCCTTAATCTCGCCTTATGTATCATGTATTCATAACACTACAAAGAAACTTGGGCATTGGACAAACTTGGGTTTATGTAACAAAACACCTAAAAGAACCCTTTAAGCCTTTGCCCTCTGCTATGCGCAATTCCACTAGCTCAGGCACTTGGCAACATTTCCCTACTGTTAACTATCTCACTGACCACAGACCATGCTCAGAACATTCTTCCCCTTCCGAGGGCACAAATGTGTACACCTGAAGGCTCCAGTTCAGCAACTTGTTTAAATGCATGCTCAACTATTAGCAGGTAGATAGCCCTGATACAAACAATACAGACGAAATGGGCTAATTAAGCACAAGAAAGGGCATGCATTGAAAGCACCGCTACCTTCTTAGCGAATATCTTATCCTGACGCATTTAAAGTAATTTTTTTTTCCTAATTTTAGGAATTCAGTTTTCAGAGAGTATTTTTCCCTGCAGTTCACTGGGACATTGATGGGGTTGGAAATCAATAAATGTAACGAAAAAAGAGTATCTGCCAATAAATTCGTTTCTAAGTGATGGAGCTTGAGGCTAGTGGTCCTTACACAGGCGCTGAAGTTAATGACTTTCTGCTGCCCCTTAAAGGAGAAGTCATACAACAACCCTTAGAGCCAAAACGAAACTCCAAAGAGCTCCGCCACCTTTATCTACCTTTATTTTAGCCGTCTGCATAATTAACCCCCGGAAGATGCTGTCAGCATCGCTGGTGCCCAAATTCTACCTCGGCCCCCCATCTCTGCCAGAGCCAGAAACGAAGCCTTCCAGAAGCAGCACTGCAGGACGGCGATGCCCAACGCCCGCACCGAGGATGTTACTAAAAATATTCTCCGTGATGCTCAATTAAAACCACTCTGGCCGAATATTCCCAATAATCCCGGCTTTCTCCATCTTCCCCCCGCTGGTACAAAGAGGCCTCTCGGTGCGGCGATGCGCCCCCCCTCCTCCATCCCTCCCTCCCTCCCTCCATCCCCCCGTCCTTCGGCTCTGCAGCACGGCGGGCC
>VXBH01004558.1:264649-281200 GCA_013400035.1 Rynchops niger | reverse complement strand
AAAAAAAAAAAAGAGTAGTGTTTACACAGCACTGCTGTCATCGTAATAAAACCTGAAGAAAAACGCCAGAATCTATGTAATTTAAAAAAGGCAGCCAGACTGTAGTGCATTTTCAGTTAATAAAAGTATGCAAAGTCTGCCTTGACTCAGGACAAGGTTACGTTCAGGGAGCAGCCTCTCAGCATGTTAATTTACTTTTATCAGTTCCCTTATGCGCACAAAGAAGAAAGTTCCCAGCTGTCGAAAAGCCTTGAAACCTACTGTGGGAAATTTTTAATTTATTCGGGGGCCAGCGGAGCAAGCCTGTGACTATTTGCAAGCCAGGCCTCACAGGTTTATCAGATTTCCAGTCCTGCGATGTACCTTTTAGGCTGACAATAAAAATAAATCAATGCTTTCTCACCGCGGCTGCAAGGGGTGAGTTCATTTGCATCCAGCAGCAGAAAGATGGGGACAGATAACCGGATCGAGGATTATTTCTCTCCGGGTGCTTCTTATCACTTTTCTTTTTTTTTTTTTTTTCTCTCCTTACCCTTTATTTTGTATGTGTTGTAGGATGCACCGGGCTAAAAATAAAGACTGGGGATGTTTTGCAGGAGGACTTGAAATCGGATCTCAGAGTGTGCAGTTGGGAGATTTATCACAGGCTCCTTGTGGCTGGTGGGATCAGAGCATGCCATCAGGACCTGCAGCCTAATATTGAAACCCCGAGGTATTTATAGCCAACAGCACCCTTCGCGGTGCCGTTACTCCGTGTGCTCTAAATCACTCCGTATTTCACTGCCTGAATGAAGTGAAACATGCAGAGCTTGTCTGAATACTGAAAAGCTGGATAGCCAAACAAGATGACGGGATAGGATGGGATGGAAGACAAGAGAGGAGAAGAGAGAAAGGAGAAGAAGGAAGGGAGAAGAAGAGAGAAGAGAAAAGAGAAGGGGATACTTCAGTTGTAAGGGACCTACAAGGATCATCTAGTCCAACCACTGACCAATTCAGGGCTGACCAAGTTAAAGCACGTTATTAAGGTGCTTTATTGTCCAAATGCCCCTTAAATCCTGACAGGCTCGGGGCATCGACCACCTCTCCGGGAAGCCTGTTCCGGTGTTTGACCACCCTCTCGGTAAAGAAACGCTTCCTAATGTCCAATCTAAACCTCCCTGGCGCAACTTTGAACCACTCCCAGGTGTCCTGTCACTGGACCCCAGTCTATTTTCCTTTGTAACTTAAATTTGCAGGAAAAAATGCAGAAAGTCTGACAGTAATAAGTTCAACTTTGAACCACTCCCAGGTGTCCTGTCACTGGACCCCAGGGAGAAGAGCTCAGCACCTCCCCCTCCATGTCCCCTCCTCAGGAAGCTGCAGAGCCACCAGGTCGCCCCTCAGGCTCCTTCTCTCCAAACTAGACAAGCCCAGAGGCCTCAGCCGCTCCTCCTAGGACATTCCTCCCAACCTCGTCACCAGCTGTGTTGCCCTCTGGACACCTTCAAGGACCTTCACATCCTTCTTAAACTGTGGGGCCCAGAACTGCACACAGGGCTCAAGGTGAGGCCGCACCAACACTGTATACAGTGGGATTTTTATATTTTTTAAAGATAGTATAATTTTTCTTATACTTTAATTGTGATCGGGACACTTTTTTGTAATAACGATCTTACCTATACCATAGCTCACTTCAACTGATTTATTTTTTTTCTTCTTAAAGCTTCTACTGAAATTCTGACTTAACATTGGAAGAAATAAATTCTTTTAGGGCACACAAAAGATGAGCATTTGTTGCTAAGTCTTCGCTCCCAGGAATCCTAAAGTAAAATTAGCTTGTCTACAAGGCTCACCTTCCTCCTGGCTCTGTTACTAATGCACTGGCTTTGAGAGGCAAAGAGTAGCTTACAGCAGCCCTCTGCTTTACCCAATTTCCAGGAGAAAAATGCTTGATGAAATTCAGCTTCCCCAAATCCTGCAAACGGGACACCCTGGGAGGTTTCCTCAGCCTGGTGTCGGTAGGACAGGACGTGGTCGTTGCTACTGGTTGCACAGGAAAGGCACTGCTGGCGTGCCCTGAGACCCCTGTACCCACCCACAGGGATGTGGCAGGGAGGTGTCGGTGCACCCACAGCTAACTCTGACACACAGGTCAAATATTGACCTCTTTTAGGGACTTTTTGACCCAAAGTCTGAGCTCGGATCCCATGACGTGATGCAGCTAAGGGATGCATACCCAGGGGTACCAGAGCTGACACACACCTTCCATCCTCACCTACACGATGCTTTTCCTTGCTCCCCGACACCACAGCCTTTTCAGCTCCGAAGTGTTAAAAACCACATGTTTTTAAGACGGTCAGGTATTGAGGCAGGCTGTTGTGGTGGTAGGAGGAGCAGAGAAGTGCGATTAAAGTGGTTTTCCTAATAACACACTGAACACATTTGAATCACCAGCAAGCTCACAGCTCTCATTAGTTTCTTGATTGAGTTGGACCTATTAGAGGGACAGCAAGACAGCTCATCACGCTAATGCCAGGGTGTTCACCCTTACATGAAACAAGAAGCCCTGGAGAAATTGAGCAGAGCTGGGAAGTACAGATGCGCAGACACGGGCTGGCCATAAAGCACGAAGGAGAAACCCCTGCGGCTGGGACACACCATGGGACACATCATGGGACGCTCCTGTCCCTGCTGGGACAGTGCTCTGGGGCCCAGGAGCCCACGAAACTTCAGAATCCACCCCCAAAAGAGGACAGGGGAACCAGAGGCTCTTTTTTTTTTCCTGCAGAAGTGGCTAAACACACGGTACTTCTTCCAAAGCAGCCGCTGATGGAAAGCTCCCACCTAGCTGCTATCAACCTGCTCTCCCTTCAGGAAGAAATTTGCCAAAACAGGCATTATTCAAGGAAATTAAGCATTCCAGGTAACTGAGTCACCAGGCTCAGTGGCAAAGAAATAGGAGGGCCATTAATCTAAGTACAGAGCCCTGCATGTGGCAGATTGTCGGCTGCTCAACCCCGAGACACGGGCCCTGCGGCACGCTGCCGAGCCACCCCACGTAATGGGGACCCCAAAAGGTTCACTCCTGTAATTAGTCACTTCCTCCAGTTACACTTCTCTTTTTTCCAGGGTAATGACTCTCTATTAGTACATGTCAAAATATTATTCTGCAGTAGCCCGGCATATTTAAGCAGTGACACGTGTCAAAGCTTAAGGAAAGCTCGCTGTTAATTACAAACTTAATAAAGTAAATTTATGATACATGTAGGCTGACAAGTCATAGGGATGATGACATCCACTTTTTACTCTGTATTCACTGGCACATTAAATACCGTGGTCTGGACACCATAAGGGCTTGTATCGTTCGTCTTCTCCCTCTTATTTGCTCTTGAGAGCTGAAGATGCCCCTCACCCCCATGCGTTGGGGTCCCGGACCCAGGCGGGACCGACCCCTCTGCCCATCGCAGGCAAGAGCTAGAAAGGAGCCACATACCTCGGGACTGACGTTAGGTATGTTAAGACTTTGGATACGATCTCTTCAGGCACCTCATTGAAGTGAGCATTGTCGGGGAGGGTGATAATCCAAGCCTTGTCTTTCCCCCGGCCACCTGGAATACAGACAAGGATGCTTTGGAGGAGGACCAGCAGCAAAACCGAGGTCCACCAGTCAGGGCCGAAAACCATTGGTACAGAGGGTTTTTTACACCACCAGAACAGCAAAAATGGGTCAAATCCTGCCTCCAATTTCAAGCACGACACACGCTCACAGGTGGCACAAAACAAACATATTAGGTACCACATTTTTCCTTTCTTTACTGAGCGGGCTTTACACAGGACAGTAAAAGAAGCCAGAAATACAAGGAGAAATCATTGTGCTGGTCTGGAGCCTACAGAAATACATTTCAAAGCAAAACACCTGTTAATGCATTGAGTGTTTGAAGGTAAGAATGTTTTACGGTATGGCTTGAGACAGAAACCTAATATGCTCTTCCAAACTGCCTCAATGTTTTATTAACAACATTTCTAGTGGCACTGGCAACTACCTGATGGATATTATCCCGTGCAGAGTATCATTTTGCCAAATAGCGCAGAAGTTTATCTGGAGTATTTAATTACCAGGTAGAAACCCTGGAGAAATTCAGCATACTCACCAGAAAGAAAAGCAAACTCTTTCATCAAATCATCACTGATGTCCTTTGCACAGATGGGTATTGCAGTTTCTGGGGAAAAAAAAAGCAAAAGCAGCAGTCAAAAAGGAAACAAAAAACCCAAAGCAAACACGTTTATCAACCCAAAGGTGGGACCTGAACCAAATGCAGCTTCCCTAAATTACATATGAAATTTCATAACGACGGATATACGGTTTTCCAGGAAATCAATGTTTCTAATGACTCTAACAGGGCAAATGCCGTAAGTCAGCAGCAAACATATCCTACCAAATGTACTACAGGAGAACTGGGAGCTTGAGTGCTCTCCCCCCACCAGGGTACATCCAGTGTTAATATTTATATTCTGGAATTACTAAATTAACCTCCCTGTTAGAAACTCCCCCAGTGCCTCCTCGCCTTGGCAATACAATGGGCCGAGGCTTCTGCTGGGCAGGGCAGCGTCCGAGGCTGCCGCACTGGGAATAAGGGAACTGGGTTTAACTGGGAGTAAGGCTGGGTTTTCAGACTGTTACAGTCTTTAATTTTGAGCAAATAAGCTTCTGAAATCCTGTTTTCATCTGGCACAGGGCCACGTGCACTGGAAAGGCTGTTGTTCCTACGTTCAGTTATTAGATTTCTTCTTAATTAAATAATGGGAGAGGCTGTTTTAATGCCGTATTTAGCACACTGACCGTTTCAGTGGCAACGAAGAGCATCGGAAGAATATAAACGACTTTACCTCTCCCTGGGAGAAGGGAAGAAAAACCAGACCAAACACAAGGGGAGCTTACAGCTCGTAGGCATTTTTCTGGATTGTCTATAAATGGAATGATAACTACAAATTAAACATCCTTGTTCCTGCAAATAAACACTTTAAAGCACATCTATACAGATTAAAGCCCTCATGCTTTCTGATAATCAAATTTTAAACACCGATTATTTCACAGAGCTGGTCCCAGGGAGGAGTCTTTCAGCTGTTTTAAATCACACGGGCCGCACACTTCAGCGCACCCTGGCATAATCAATATTTATTCTATTTAATTTTTTCCAAAGGCTTTCTGGTCACTTCTGCTTTCTCAAAGGATGTTTCGGGCCTCTAGTTGCCACATGGGGCTGCAGCACCGCAGCCGAGAGATGCCCAGGGTGGGGGGTTCTCCGCATCCCACAGCCCCCGCTGGCCACGGGCTGCTCTCACGTGCCGCTATTTCCTCCTCTTGGAGATAAAAACGTTATTTTTCTTCACTAAGGATCGGGGCCTGAGTCCCACTGGCAGCTACAGAAACATTCTTCATTTTAACAGCCTCCGGAATTGGTCTTGTTAAGAAAGAAGTTTGTCTTGCAAGATATTTCAAATATTTCTCTCTCATTCAACTGCTTCACCTAACCTGAGGACAAGCAGTGGCAACAGATTTTTTTTTTTTTTCTCAATTAATTATTTTTTCCCCAGCTCAATAGTTTCACACTGATCAAAATCACGCTTAATGAGCTCCAACACATGAAGTAGATACTATCTAACATGCGGGTCTTTGAAAACACAAGACAAAAGCCCGCGGCTGACTCCGTGGCTCTGCGCTAGAACGGCCACACGTGACGACGGTGCTCGATGCTAAAAGCAAACGCAGCTCCGGGTTCGCCGTAAATGCAACTTTTGTTCCTGGCCCTGCAGTGATATGGGAGGGAAATGCTGGTGTATTGAGACCTGTCCAGGAAACTGGCTGGGAAAAGGGCATTAAAAACTTGATGGTAAAAAAAAAAAAAAAAAAAAAAATTAAAAAATCACTTAATTTAAGTTTCACAAGACATTTTCTCACTGAGAACAACCCACAGCCTTAAACTAAGCTGGAGACAACCATGGTTGGGAAAAAATAGCATTTTTCCACAGATATTTTCAAACTTTGCTTTCCAGGAAAAAAAAAATCATCTCAAAAATGCATACTTTAACCCCAGAGCTGGGTGCTTATTCTCTTAAATCTCTCTCAACTGCAATTTCACAACGACCATCAGGGAAACTGAAAAAACCAATGGATGTTTTATCCGACTCCGTGCCGGGGGGTGCAGGAGGACCCGTCATGCCGTGCCCTCTGCCAACATGCGCACGGACCACCCCATCCCACACAGCCCACCAGCTCAAGTACCATCAGCGCCATGTCCGCAGGTGGGCCTAGCATTTCTGGCTTTGAGGTACAAAGAGCCACAGGATGGGGGTTCCCACCACACTCGTGAACAACACGAGGAGGGGCCTGCTTTGGGAGTCCTGGTTTCCAGCAAGGACCTTGTTCCCCAACATTTTATTCCACGGAAAGTTTCATCCTTGACTTTGACAGAGAGGTGGAGACCCAGATGCCCAAACACCCTTATGCCTTTGAGATTCTCGCTTCCCAAGGGATGACGTGTCCCTGCCCAGGGCAGGGGGTTGGAACTAGATGATCTTTAAGGTCCCTTCCAACCTAAACCATTCTATAATATTTTTGGAAGAGGGCACTCAGCACCTTCAGAAAACCAGGCCCTTCTGAGCAGTCCCAAGTTGAGCACCCAAAACAACTCACTGGAGGAAAAAACAGGTGGGAAGAAATTTACTCCAGGCAGCAAAGGGCTCAGGGAGCGTTTCCCTTACAATCCCTCCCCATCTCCTGCGGGGTAGGAGACTCCAACAAGCGACAGAGGAGCAGGACAGCTGCCCTTTGGTAAGGTCAAGGCACAACAACAGAGTGATTGTGGTCCCATTAGAGCCACTCCTTGGCCAACTCATCGCTCCCTTGGCAGTGGCCATTGAACTCAACCTCCTGGGCATACGTTAGGGAAAATCAAGCGCTGGCATCAAATTCACAAGTGTGTTGCTGTGCCTGTGGCACATCAGTTGGATGTTGCTATAAGTCCTCTACAGAAACATGACCTTTGTCCTCAAATACTGATCTCTGGAAAAAGAGCAGTGAAAGGCAGCGGGGCACCAAAGATACCCGCCTCTCAAACAAGGCTTCCCTTGATGCTCATTAGCAAACTGGGGATTTCTTATTTGAAGGACGCTCTTGGGACAGTACAGGAAAGACCCCAGGGTACTGCACAGCAGGGACTATGAACAGCATGGCCAGCCTGTGTCTCACTTGGCACAAGGCAGAGGAAGCCAAGGTTTCACACAAGTCCACCCGTTTCTCTTAAAAAGAGGCTTTGTGATCATCAGCTACTATCAAATAGAGCTGTGCTGTTATAAAATCAAGCCTGAGCCCCTCACGTTACGGCATCCCAGAGCACTTTCCAAACCACACCGCCATCCCCACACAGGTGGTATGAACTCAGGCTTCAGGCTCTTGCTAAAAACCAGCAGCATGTGGACGACAAACTGTCACAGCAGCGTAGTAACATTTTTTATATAGGCTCTAAATTGGGTATTTATAAAATGCTGCTGCAGTTATTACATTCAGAGACTCCTCTACGGAGGAGATAGTTGCCATGGCACAGAGCTCCGGAGGATGCGTGAAGCCAAGTGGGGAAAAGACAAAGGGGAAATACAGAGTCTCTACTCTTCCAAGAAAAACTACTGTGGCTCAGCAGGGAGGCCTGCTGAATCTACCCTGTCCCCACCATTTGGGTGACACAGCCCAGCGCATTTTGCTGGGTCCTCTCCACAGGACCAATCTCAAGGCCATCGCACAGACGGCAGTTGTAAGAATAACGCTTATTGGTATCACTGGAACATCAAGAGATGTTCCCTTTCAAAGCAATTCAAGCACAGCAGGACTTTCATGTACAGTGGAGGGCTGCAGTGACATCCAGAGAGGGGAGAGTCTGTGTCCAAATTCCTCTTGTAAAACTCAATTAAGCCCCAAAGTGCTTTGATCTTTGGTAATTATTGTTTTCTTTTCTATCCCAAACTTTGCAGGCCCATGGCATCTGCAGACGGCAGCTGTGTAATGCATCTGTCAAGCTGATGTAACAGCGCCTTACACATCATAACACCCATCAAATATTGTCTGCAACTACAAAATCCATTTGGAGATGGCTTTGTTGTGAACGCAGAAGAGCAGCTTTTCATGTGAGGGTTGCTGCCGTAGTCTAGGAAACCAAACGGAAGTAAACCAAATGAAAAGGATAAAGGATCACATTGAGCTTCTCCATGATCTGCTTGTCCTCAGCTGCTTGGACATCTCCACCCAACAAAGCAGCGTGGAGGCAGCCTGCAGGTTTGTAACCTATTTCCATTGCCCTCATTGACTTTCTGGGCTAACTGGGGTCATCAGCCAGTGTCTGTCTCAGGTCATCCCACCCAGCGAGGCCCACCTGCCCCCAAAAGTTCCTTTCGAGGCTAACGACACCCGTAACGCAGACCTACACACACCAACAGGGCTGGCAGGAAGGTCTGGTGCTCGGGGAGTTTCCATGAGCCCCAGGCAGCCCTGTCCATGGCCAGCACCGGTGTGAACCTCCCGAAGAGCTGATGGAGCACAAGCTGGGCTGGCCGTGAGGATTAAACCATCTTCATCTCATCTGCTTCACACAGGAGAGGGAACAGAAATCCCTCAGGGCAGAGTGCCCCAACCAGGAACCCTGTGCAATGCAGAGCGCGGCCCTTTCAGCTTCTCTGGCTGAAGTTGCTCTGCTTTGCAAAATTAAATATTCATTGGGGCACAGAATAGAAACGCAGCCCTGTATCCGAGAAGAAAGATCCATGCACCACCCTACAATTTGTTCCCCTCACTCAGTCCAGGTTGTTATAACACTTAAAAACAGGAGGGACCCTGCAGCCCATCGCTCTGGGCTCTCACTTTGGATAAGGGGAACAATTTCACTTGAAATTTAATTTTCTGCAAAATATGTGGGGCCACAGCTTGCCGCAGGAAAGCCAAGGCTCCGTCACGCTGGTGTGTGTCCCAGCTGCTGAGCCTCACCCTGCTTTCTCCCCGAGCGATTTCAAAAGACTTTGGATTCCATCCAGTACACAACAAGAAACGTCGCCATTCTCCCTACCAGCACGCCATGTCCAGAAAGCAAGACGCAGGGAGTTATTAGAGAAAAATACACTATTTTACGCTGCCTGCAAACTGCCCTACTGTAAACGGCACGCTTGCACGAGGTCTACACAAAGCACGAGTGACAGGGTGGGTGTCCCTGGCTGCAGGGAAGAAGAAGGGGGACATGCTGTCACCGCTTTGGCCAGGGTCTTCTGGGCATCGTGCCCCACCTGCACGGCCTCGAAGCGGTGGCTTCCCCGACAAGCTTATCCCTGGGGTAGGATCCTGATTTCCATCCTCCCACCTCTCCAATCTGCCCAGGAAGGGGATGCCACGCTGCATACATGCAGAGCGGGTGTTTACACAGAGCTGACGGGGACCCAGGCCAGGAGGGTCTGGTGGCCGGCCAGGTGGCACGACACTGGCAGAGACACCCTGCCAAACTGCACGTTCATTGGAGAACGCCGGGCAGAGAATAGGACATTGTGCTCCTCAACAAGGTCTCCTGTATTCACCTAAAGGTTATATTACGGGGCCTCTGAGCAGAGGACTGACAGCCAAGGTCCTGAGGCTGCTTCCTGGCTTTGAGACTAAACTTTTTGGTAGCTGGGAGCAAATCATGTCTCCCACGGCTTCGGTTCCTCATTCACAAACAGGAACAGGCACAAGTGCCAACAGGATAAGATGTTTCCAAAGGGCCACGAGCATGTGTGATGACAAGAGCAGAAAAGACCCCAGCAGCCCCCATCCATCAGGCCAACACAGGTGTCCACTTCTATACTGGTTGTGCAAGAGCTGGGATCAAAGCGGGTGTTAAACGCCCCGTTGAACTACCTGTTGGGTGGCATTGGGCTAACCTGGACAGCCGAGTAGGAAAAGGTCTCCACAACCCACGGGACCGGTTTCTGAATGCACCAAAGTACTGAAGGTCTCGGGATCAGACATGAAGTGCACCAGCCAGGACTCGGTGGCTTCCTCCCTGGAGACCCGAGGGTCAGGGATCATTTTCTCCTACAAGGGAGTTCACAGATGGCTCACGGGGGCTCAAAGGTCCCAATGAGGGACTTATAAAAATTCACAGGGCAGAAAAACAGAGGGACCTGCTCATAAGACACATTTCTGCTCGGTTCCACCAAAGTCATGCAGAGCTGCAGAGCACATGGTGGTGAACAGCCTTGTGCTGCAATTACACTTTTAAACCAGAGACAACAGCCTGACCACAGGCTTAGATCTGTGGGGACCTTTTCCCCATGTGAGGAATACTACCCTACATCAAATTGCCTTCTCTCCACACCCCAGAAACTTAGAGACTTGATCACGCAAAGTGCAAAATCTGCTGCGGTCCTCTTCTGCATTTCCTCAGGTGCAGCACGGAAGCTATAGATGTGATCATTAATCATTTTTAACAGCAGCTCTGAGCTGCACACCCCCTCGTGAGCACCAAAACCACCTTCAGCTGCATCACACACACGCTCCTGTCACCGGGGGTACCTGTCGCACAGACGAAGCCCCGTTGCTGTCCCGGGGACCCAGGTAGGGTGAATTCACCTTCAGCCATCCCTGTGCTAGAACAGCAATTTCTGCCGCTGTGCTAAAACCTGGCACGTTCAACAGTTTGCAGCTCCAGGCGGTGCAGCCGTTCCCCGTGCCAGGCGAGTGACACAAAAGACCCACTAAAATATTTATGGCAGAAAGCTCCGATACCCTCAAGTGCCACAAGCTCCTTTGTCCCCCTCGGGGACAGCTCGCGCCCCGCTGTGTCCATGATGCATTTATCAATCCTGAGGAAGACGATGGGGCTCCTCGGCCAGTTCTGGCAAACCTCCCCCCACCACACATGAATCTCTGAGTAAATCCTCGCCTTGGCAGATGCACTTGCAAAACCTGATTCTCCAAGGAAGCTCCTGGGAAGAGCACCAGAACACAAGGGACAAGGGATGGCAGAGCCATGGGAAGAGCTGCACCCCCAGGAACATGGTGGGAGCCGAGGATGGACACGGTGTATTTAGAGGGAACAGGTGATTCAGGTGCTGGCTGGTCCCCAGGCGACAGGTGGCCCTGGGGCCATCCCAGGAGCCCAGTGATGCTGGCAGGGTGGCCCTGGGAGAATCTGCTATGGAGGCGGGTCAGCAGCAAAGCTCCTCCTTCAGAGCCAGACGGGACGGACGCACAGCAGCAGCCACCACACCATGGTTTCAAAGGGACACGGCCCCTGCAAAGCCTGTCCCTGCGCAGAGGCAGCCACTGGCACCAGCTCCCCATTGCGGCCACATGGGCATGAACGCAGACCCCTCTTCCCCAACAGCCACCGTAACTGTCCACTTGTGAGCAGGCGCCAGCAAAAATCATTATTTAAACTCTACCAGGAGCCTCATCCCATGTCACAGATGGGAAACCGAGGCGGTCACGTCAGGCAGGAACACATCAAAACCACCCAGCCATTCAAAAAGGCCATGGAAAGCCCCAGGAGGGTCAGTCCATCACTAGGCATGACGGGTTGGTCACCATCCCTGGTTCAACAACTGCTCAAATGATCCTTTGTCAGAACATTTGTATTTTGAGGAAAGGCTCACTCTGTTTGCAAGCTCCTTCTTTTACTTCTCCTCATGCACCCGCTCCAGCACAGCGTAGGAGGTAGGATACGGCACCAGATGGTCCTCTCTTCTGACCTGGTGGCTGTGCTTCTTTGCTGAGGCCCTCCAGGGCTTATCTGCGGTCAATGCTTCAGCACAGACACACATCCCCATCACCCAAACCCAGAAGCATGCTCAGCTAAGAAACCATACAGCAAAAAAAAAAACCAAAAAAAAAACCAAACAAACCCAACTCAAAAACGAAGCTTCTGAAAAACTAGAGTGACCTTTTCAAAAGGCTTAGATTTCTATACGTCGGGGATAAGAGTGAAAATGCAAAAGAAAATGCTGTGAAAGAAAAAAAGAAAGATCAGAATTAGGGAGAAAATGTTCATTCAGTGCAGCCGAGGCTTGTGGACCATCATGCAGGCAGTGTGCCCGTCCCACGGAGCAACGTCCTCACGGGACCAGCTGAATCATCACCTTACAATAGGAGGGATCGGGTGGCAGCATGTCCAGACCAGGCGCAGCCAGGCAAGGATCCCACATTCACGGGAACTTTACCCCCCGAGACCATTTTGGGAGCTGGAGCGAGCAGAAAGGTCCCTGGGAGCCAGGGCTGAGCCATGCCACCAGCGAGGAGGAGGATGCTCAGGGGAGGTTAAAAGGTCCAGGGTGTCCCTGTGTTCTGGGGACCATGGAATTTGGGGAAAGGATGGGGGTAATCTCTTCCAATTTAGATTTAACAGCTGGCAAACTGTGGAAGCTTTGCTCGGAAAAGGCGAACCAAACGCAAACTAAGTGGAAACAAGGCTTACGTATTACCTCTCCTGTCATTGCTGCGGCTAATCTGCTAATGCCAGGGAACAAAAAACACGGGATGCTCTGATGCGCTGACGTGCAATCAGAAAAACTGCCTTCTCCTATCACCCCAAACTAAGCAAAATTTAGGAAAGATAAAAGCCGGCTCAACCATACGTGAATTTACATCTGTTGCAAGAAACGTAATGAAGTTTCTCAACACCCACCCATGTTGATTCCAATGCGGTGTGGGAGTCGAGAAAATCCAGTTTCTTGCATTTCTGATACATAGGAGCTTCAATGCACTTTTAATTTTTCTCCTCTTCCCAATTTCAGTCACTCCTCCCTTTTGGGAGCCTCGGGAAGGAGTTTACAGGTGTTTTACACACCAGCACCGAGGCCCATTTGCCAACATCATCAGCCTCCAAACCTGAGCCCATGCAGCACAAAAGAGCCCCAAAGCCAAATAAAAAACACACCTGCACACCTCAATTAACTTTCACCTCATTCGATACCATGCAAGCTTTGCTTTTTCCAAGCCGAATCCCAGGTTTGTGCACAAAGCATCTCTCGGGAGATGTAACAGCAGTAAATCCTTGGGCCCCGTTACCTGCCAAGGAACTGGGAATTAAGTTCACCGAAGTCGCTGGAAGGATTTATTTGCTTTCACAGCCCGTATAGCCAGGAAACTAAGTCCGACAGCCAGGTTCCCATGATGGCATCACTCTGCTGCAAAATGAGGGAAACTAAAACCAATTTTCCCAAAATGGGAATGCTCAATTCTGGCATTCCGCTCTTGAGCAAAAGCGCATCTCCCAATCCAGCAAACCCCCTTCCTGCGGCAGGAGAAGGTCAGTGGCGCAGAAAGGGAGCAGGGGAGGGGGTATCGCTGTCACTCGCTGTCTGTCTCACACCACCCAGCCCTTGGACAGACACCCGCGGAGCAGCACATGGATAATTGCAGCGTCCAGTGCAGGTTCCCAGGGAACAGCTCTGCCCCAGGAGCTCCTGACTCAGCCCCACTGCCAAACCAGGTCTGGCATCGCCCAGGAGGGAAAGGGATGGGGAAGACAAGGTGGCTCCACCACAGCTCCTCACCCTCCTGCTCCTCTGCCCACCGTTTTCCAATGTCCTCCAATTGTGCTGTGAGAAGGGAGCCATCCCATGGTATGATGAAGCCTCAGCAGAGCAAGCTGAGGAGGATGGGGACCCTCACCTGTGCCTAAACGACCACCGTCGCAGCGACTCGTGTGTCCGCCAGCATGAAGTTGCCCGTTTGCAGGATTGCAAACCCGCTTGGTTTCCTTGCAGGTCCCACCTGCTAAAACCAACTTTAACCAAAGGCTCCAACCTACAACCAGTGGCGACATCCGAGCTCTGAACTCCCCACCTCCAGGTGCACGGGGGGAGCTCTGCGTCTCCAAGCGTCCTCCAGCTCGGTGGCAAAGACGGCACTTTGGAAGACTCTTTCTTTCCCCCACCATTATTTTACACTTTGGTCGCTTCCCTCCCACACAGCCCTGCTGTCGCTTTGCTTTTGTCCTGGTAAATGAATGACAAACTGTTAAACTGCAGTTGTAGGAAACGCGATGTAGGGAGAGGAAGCACATCCCACGTACTACCGACTGCTCCCAAACCACTACTCCTCCATGGTCCACCCAAAGGGGTCCCAACCGATGGTGGCGCAGAACCGCCAGATGCTGCTGGCCCTGCACTCACGCAGCTCCCCGATGGAGCCCAAGCCATTTTAAAGACAAGAATGGCTATAAAAGGCTTGGGATTTATATAGGCTTATACCTACTCTAAGGCAGATCCGGGGGAAACATCACCTTCCACTAGGAAGGACCAACACAGTTTCTGGTGCTGATGCACGAAGGGAAATGGTTAAAACACGGTCCCAGATCACGCTGAATGCTCAGAAATCAACGATGAAGGGGAAAAAAAACCCAACAACTTGCTGATTTATTTTTCATCTCATGATTTGGGGAACCTTACTCAGCTTACTATCTTTTTCAATATCTCATTCTAAGAATCTATGTAAATGCCAAATCATGTGTCCAGATCCTGCAGCTATCCCCACACAAGCGTGCCTTTGTAGAGATATTTTGATTTCGTTTGAGCATTATACAAAGGTCGTCTACCAAGAGCTTGCTGGAAGACGGGGCTCATGCTCACGAGAAACCTGCTTTAACCTGGTTTCCGTTACATTGCTCGTAGGAAACGTTCACCATCTGCATCCTCCTGCCTGTGTCACCCAGCTCCCGTTCGAGCAGCATGGGTGTTTCATCGCCCCCACCAGCACAAGGAGGATCAGACTGGGCTTTTTAATCACATCCCTTCAGGTAGCATCCTTTGCTAACCGACCCTGACCACCCCTGCCTACATTTTCCCACCCTGTTTGCAGGGTGGTGGCAAACGGACAGATCAGCATGGGTCTGGCGTGCAGGACAACCCAAAGCAGAGCAGCGGGTGCCATCGTGGACATCATCCCAGAAGAGCACACAATCATATCACAGAATAATAGAACGGTTTGGGTTGGAAGGGACCTTAAAGACCACCCAGTGCCACCCCCTGCCCTGGGCAGGGACACCTCCCACCAGCCCAGGTTGCTCCAAGCCCCGTCCAGCCTGGCCTTGAACCCCTCCAGGGATGGGGCAGCCACAGCTTCTCTGGGCAACCTGGGCCAGGGGCTCACCGCCCTCACAGCCAAGAATTTCTTCCTCAGATCTCATCTAAACCTCCCCTCTTCCAGTGTGAAACCGTTACCCCACGTCCTGTCACTACACTCCCTGATTCAGTGTCCCTCCCCAGCTTTCCTGGAGCCCCTTTAGGGACTGGAAGAGGCTCTAAGGTCTCTCCAGAACCTTCTCTTCTCCAGGCTGAACCCCCCCAACTCTCTCAGCCTGTCCTCACAGCAGAGGGGCTCCAGCTCTCCCGACATCTTCGTGGCCTCCTCTGGACCCATTCCAACAGATCCATGTCCTCTTTATGTTGGGGACTCCAAAGCTCGACACAGCACTGCAGAGGGGGTGTCTCACCAGCGTGGAGCTTCTCTTGACACATCAGTCAAGTCCTCACCTGGGACTTACCCCCCAAGAAATTCCTCCTGCACCCCAAACCGTGCTTTGCAAAGAGGTCAAGGAAAAGTGAAATTAGATTGGAAGCTTTCTATTTTTTCTTTTTTGGGTCAGTGTGTCTTTTCTGTGCCTGGCACGGCTCCAAGCGCTCTGCCAGCTGTGAACAAATAAGGAATGATGAGCGCCTTCGCCTCCTGACAAGGTATCCGGCCTCTAGCGAGGCTTGGAGTCACCCGAGATGCCACTACCTTTCCTGGATTATGAAAGGGGATTTCCCCCCCCCACACCCCCGGAAAAAAAAACAACACCCCACATAAGCTGTTCTCCCCACAAGAAAACAAAATAACAAAAAAGTCAGGGCTCCCCACAGTTTACGAGCAGATCGTCGTCCATCGAAGGAAGCCCCGCGGACGCACACGAGCGGTTTACAGCCCGGGGAGGAAGGCATCAGATGGCATTTGCTTCTGGCATTGAGGGTGTGCAGCCATCTAACCACAGCAGCATCACCTGCGCGGTTCAGCGCAGCTGGGCATTAAGCGATGTTTAAAGACCGAGGAAGGAGGGAGGGGAGAGGGGGTGTCTCACGGGGACATGCTTTACACACATCTACTGCTTTTCTACTTCAGAAAGCGGGGAAGGGCACATCCTCAGTCGTCAGGCGAAGATGCAACATCCCGAGGAAGACTTCTTCAGCCATGGGGATTCGGAGAGGGGGAGCAGCACGGCAAACATCCTTCTGCTCACCGAAAGCAATCGCCTTTCTTCAAAACGCGTTTTTGAGCGTGTATTCCAACAAGAAGGACGTGTCGGCAGCACCGTGGGAAACGGCTTCTCCTTAAAAAACGGGGCCATTCCACACCGCTCGTGCCATACAGCAGAATAAGTACCCCTGGGACTCCTCAGCACCCCCCGTGCAAGCAACCCTGCTCCTCGGCAGACGGCCCCGGCTCCCCACACACCTCCCCCTCTTGCCTTCGCACCCCGGCCCCGCTGCCGCCCCCCCCGGCTACCGCTGAGGAACCGGGCA
>VXBH01004558.1:204078-256991 GCA_013400035.1 Rynchops niger | reverse complement strand
TTTTTTTGAGGGGGTGCGGAAGCCACAAAGCCCAAAGGCAAAGCGGTACCATGGGGCCAGTGTCCTGGCTACTGCTTTATCAGCACGGCTGCTTGCTGTACTTGGTAATATTAAAGAAAATTGTTAGGTTAAACCCACGTTGGGTTTTTTTTCTGACAGCGTGACAACACGCAGTGTTTGTATGGAGCACTTTAAAGTATCCTGAGAGGACATCTTTCTGCCAAATTAGTAACAGCATCTTCAGTCTTCACATAGCCATTCTCTATACGTCTGTATGAGACTAACATGGGCAGGTCAAAGGGGCCAGTCTGCAAAAATCAGAAGGAAAACACACATGTTTTGCAATTGCTACTTTCCCAAATCATATTCTCAAACCTTTTTCTGTGTTATTTTTAGAAAAAAAAAATATTGACAATTCATAGGAGAATGATTAGACTGTGATAAAAAGTGCCGAATTTCATTCACAACCAAGGAGACGGTAAATCCATTTGCACAATCTGCAAAATGCTGTGCAAGGTCTAAAACTGGCGTCCGCCTCGCCGACACCCGCAGCTCCCACTGAGCCCCAGTCCGGCCGCCTCCCGCCCCAGTTTGCACCAGTATCCAGCAGTGGAGAGCACCACCTAACGTTGGCGGGGAAGGAACGGCCGCTCGGCAATGCCGGGGCCAGCAGAATCCCAGATTTATGCCAGATACATTCCAAGCTCCTGCAAGCCTGGCTCTCGGACCCGCCGCTCCGAATAATCTCATTTCTTTGGAAGCAAGTAAGGGGAAAAGAAAGGCAGGAGAAGTTTGCAGAGAATTTGCGGTTTCACGTTTGCAGCTGACATCGCAGAGCTACGTAACGTCTCGCTAGAAGTGAAATTGTGAATTCAATTAGGCACTTTTTTATTTTTATTCTATCAGCTTACTACAGTGTTTAAAATCAGGTAAACTTGTAGGAGGATGTTCTCTGTGTGTGTATACACACACAGACACCGAGACATGCCCGCCATACCCTACACTGACACACAGAGACAAGTACACACGTTTAGTTTCAGTCTATGCAGATGAATTAAAATGTACGTACTTCTATTTGACAGAACCGCATGCACCCCAGAAAAAGGGATTCTGGTCCAATTCAGATGCAATACTGGAATCATTTTAATAGCTGAGATTTGAATACTTCACTGTAAATATCTCAGTGTTAGCTTTTTAACCACTGTTAGCACAATTCGCTGACTGTATTCTCAGACTCAGTTGTCTGTTAATATTAGACTAAAATATCAGTTATATTGAAAGATTTGTTTACATATCGCAAAATATTTCAGTTTAGGAGTATCTGTACACATACGGGATTCTGAAGCGGTTGCGGACAGGACAACGTCCCCACATTAAAATGCATCCCAAGCATTGCATCTCCATTCCACAAGGACAGGTGCCCCACACCGTCAGTCAAGAGGGTTACAAGAACCATAGTTTATAATTGATTTGGTTAATCGATGCCTTTTAAAACCATCCCAACTCCTTTGGACAGGGTACCTGTTACAACACATTAGACTCATCTGAGAACGTTCTTAAAAGAAGTGGTTTGACAGAAGGTCTGGCCGACAATGAATCAGGCACCTTCCTGCTGCTCTGCAACGGCGAGGCAAAAACACTTATAGCACACGCGACACTCGCCCCTGCCTAACCGTGGGGCAACAAAGACACACACCCCACACCCCCCGACCCTGTTTTAGGGCTAAATCATATCATAAGGGACATAGCAATAACACACTCCCTGAATCCCACGGTGGCGAACACCGGCTGGGTTTTTGCAGCGCCAGAGGCAGGGCGGGCACACCGGAACCGCTTTTGAGGGAGGAGGAAACCATCCTCCACCTGCTCACAACCCACATTTTGAAAACAGCAAGTCAGACGGGAGAGCTGCAGTGAAACCAAAGACCGGAGACGTGCTTCCAAGGCACCATCCCCGTGGTCAGCAAGTCCAAGACCAGCCCTTGTTGTGAGGGCTGAGTGCAGCGGCTTATTTGCTTGTACAAAGACCAACACTAATTGGGACGGACTGGGCAAGACGGGCACTTGGGGAGCTCCTCCTAGACCAAACAAGCCTGAACTGTTTGCCAAGTCATCCAGAGGATGATCAAACTCGAGTTCGCTTTAGAGAAGTTTGTGTTTAAGTCCATGTCCTGGCCAAAACCAGGACAGTCCACTACCACAAAACTACGGCAGGGATGGAGAGCAGAACAAACATCCTGGTGTCCACCTCACTGGGACATCCCCAGCAGGACCAGATCGCCCACCTGAGGGGCAGCAGGAGACCCAAGGGGAAGAGGCAGACAAAACATTTAAGCAAAGGTGTAAATTAAAGCAAAAGGGCGGGGAGAAAGCAGGGTTTTGCTAGGTGAGCAAATCTAACCAAGGGTTTTCAGGAGTTAGGCATTAGAAGGAGGAAAAAAAGCAGTAGAGCAAGCAACACAGAGTGACTCAGAAAGGAAATCACCTTATTCACTCCAAGAAAAGCTGTGATTGCTGGAAGTTTGAGAAAGCATGAAGATAGTGGATGTTCCTGAGGAAGGAAGGCGCTTCGTTACCTAGTTCACAACAGCACAAAAGACAGAAAATTGCAGTACAAGAGAGAAAGGCAGAAACCAAGGAAAACACAAATGCACCTTGCAGTTAAAAAAAATAAAAAAAAGAAAAAACCCAAAATATTTCCACACAGAAAACGGAATAAAGACTGAGCAGAGCCAATGCGTTGCGTTATAGGGAACTCGGGGTGAAACCCAGTCCCACTGAGGTCAAGGGCCCACAGACCTGGCCTCAGTCCATCCTCCCCTCGGAGGGACCCTCAGCTGTCAAGTTGGGGGGTTCAGGCACCTAAATAACTGCCCTAATCATGTTTTTCACTTAATGCTCCCCTTGGGAAAGGGATGGGTTTTACCAGTATTAAGGCCAGGATTCTCAAAAAGGGTCTTGAGTTGAAATCATCTACTTGGTCTTAGACGCCTTCAAAAATCAGGTGCCTGACTACGGTGTCCGAGACAGACATCTGGAGCCGGTATCTGCTTCAGGCGTTTTATGAAGCTCTGACTCAAAATGTACATTTAAATATGGCTCAGCCCGCATTTAGTTTGGTACGCACATACAAAGAGACTTTTCTAGTTGTCACTTAACTTTGCTTTGCTAAATGATTTATTTTGCAAGAGCCCTTTTTAATGCATATAAAGTGCTTTTGAAAGCAAGTATTGCGTGGGGGAATGGATGTTCTGGCCATCAGCTGAAGGCAAAAATGGGTCACCTCTCAGGTGAGTTGAGCTGGGGCTCAGAAACCCCCAGGTCACTGTCCTCGAACTGTCCTACGTCCACAGGCGAGAGCAACTCGCTCCCAGCCTATTCAACAGGGGCATCAAGCTAGAAACCATTAACTCATACTTGATTGTAAGATATTACATGGAGCCTCAAAGATTTCAACCGCATTTGTTTTACCATCTCTATTGCTTTTATCTTGAATGGTTTGTTGTTTTTTTGGGGTTTTTTTACACGTTTTACTCCACTGATACTGTGTCAAACTTATACTTCAAATATTACGGGGAGGAAAACCTTTACTACTTCACTGGAATTTTATTTATTTTTTTTAATTGAGATAATCATCGTTTTTAGATAAGGATCAAAGATAATAAGTTATCCCAGGTGAGGGAAATGCACTGAAACCTCACGGGATACAAAAGCTTCAAGGAGAGAAGCCTGTTTTGAACCTCAGCATTTGAAAGCTCAGCTCATGGCTTGCTGGGACAGGGTCAGACCAGCTGGGCACTGGTCTGCCAGTACCACGCTGCTGGTCTAGGGCACAACTGGCCAGGCAGAAGCCACCTCTGCCCTGGCCAATCCCTGCAGAGCCGTGCCACGGGGTGTAGTGAGGGCTGGCTCTGGCCATCCAGCTGGAAGCCATCCCGGTGTCCCCACGCCGGCAGTGCTGGCCCTGTGTCCCTTCGCTGTGCCCTACCATTGCCTAAGGCCATGCAAACCTGATGGCAAGAGGCCAGGGCTGGTGGGCAACGTGTGCCTCTGCTGCGGGGGAAAGAGGAGGGGCGGGGATGCGACTGCAGGGATGCTCGGCACCTCCAGGCAAGCAGAGAGCAAGGGGCAGGGGGGGGTCTCAGCATGGAGCAAGTCCTGAGTCCAGCAGTGCTGGCATTCACCATCGGCAGGACCGAGGAAGAAAACTTTCAGGAGGTGGATGGAAAGCAGCCCTGAGGAGGAGGACTTGGGGGTGCTGGTGGATGAGAAGCTCAACATGAGCCAGCGACGTGTGCTGACAGCCCAGAAAGCCAACCGCACCCTGGGCTGCATCCCCAGCAGCGTGGGCAGCGGGGTGAGGGGGGGATTCTGCCCCTCTGCTCCGCTCTGGGGAGACCCCTCTGCAGTGCTGCCTCCAGCGCTGGGGCACCAACAGCAGAAGGACACGGAGCTGTTGGAGCAGGACCAGAGGAGGCCCCAGAGATGCCGGAGCCCCTCTGCTGTGAGGACAGGCTGAGAGAGTTGGGAGGGTTCAGCCTGGAGAACAGAAGGCTCCAGGGAGACCTTAGAGCCTCTTCCAGTCCCTAAAGGGGCTCCAGAAAACCTGGGGAGGGACTCTGGATCACGGAGGGGAGCCATAAAGACAAGGGGGGACAGATTCACACTGGAAGAGGGGAGATTTAGATGAGATATTAGTAATAAATTGTTTGCTGTGAGGGCGGTGAGCCCCTGGCCCAGGTTGCCCAGAGAAGCTGGGGCTGCCCCATCCCTGGAGGGGTTCAAGGCCAGGCTGGACGGGGCTTGGAGCAACCTGGTGTGGTGGGAGGTGTCCCTGCCCAGGGCAGGGGGTGGCACTGGGTGGTCTTTAAGGTCCCCTCCAACCCAAACCATTCTGTGATTCTACGTTTTACACGTCTAAAGCGAGCCCCCCTCCCCAGCAGCAGAGGAAAGCTGTTGACAAACCAGACCGCTTTCAAGGAGAGCTGGACGCTGCTGGGTAACACCATGGTATGAGCCCTCGGTTATTAAGGGAGGGTGGGCAAAGATTACAAGACCTAACCCTGCTGCCACAGCACCGGCACCTGAGGACAATACCCAAGGGGAACATCATGGGTGTGTTCTTTGGCATAAAACTAAGTGGCTTTTTTACAGGAGACAATATGGTGGGTTTGATGAGCTATTCAGGTTGGAACAGGGTTACTGTACTTTTGTAACAGACTTTAGGGTTTCCAACCAGTGAAGGCAACTAAGGAAAGGCATGGGATGAGTCCCTCCTCACTACAGACCTAGGCAGTATTTTCAGAGAAGCTTCTTGACATTTCTGGCATGTGAAAGAGCAAGATGAAACTGTAAAAAGCCTTCCTTGAGATTCGACTGGTACATGGTACTGTTACAGGTTCATCTGGTGGTTAAGAGTAAGAGAGGTCTTCCTAAAAATATTAAAAATACATCGTCTTGTCCCTTACCTGATGATTTCTCTCTTTTATACTTTTTAAAACTATTAGAAGAATTTCTGGGAAAAGGCTGATAAAGATCAGGAGAATTATTGCCAGCCACGTGGAAACAGAAGTCAGCATATGGGCAAATACAAAATACATTCTTTGCTGCTTCAAGAAAGGCCTGCAAAAGAAAGGATACAAACAAATTCTGGTTAACACGAATTTCCCAAGAAGGTCAGGATCAAAGGCAGTTTCAGATCAAATTATTAGCAGTAACGCCTCCCTTTCAGCTGGAGATGGACACAGCCTGCACAGAAACACCCTGTCCATCCTTCTCCCAGTGCATCTCCTGCCTTCACCTGCGGCTGCTCTGGAGGACTGTCCTGTCTCCTTACACGATGCTTTTTGCGTCTTCCACATCTGTTTCATCTCAGGGTGGGGAGGGGTTTGAATTTCGACACTATCACCAATTTTGCTACTATCACTGAAGGTAAATTATTTACCTCGTCAAAAACTAGATCATTTTTTTTTCAACTTTGGACATTGCTACAGCTTCTGGTTTGCTTTTGATGGTGGAAATACAGAGACCCTCAGTCCCAATAGGTTCTTTGCCTCTTCCTCCTTCCCTTGATGGAGGGGAACTGATAGACGCTTATGAAAAGTGCCTCATAAATAACTTGTGACTAGGATCCCAAAGCAGTTGCTGCTTAGCATTAACTCAAAAACACTGAGCTGTATAAGTTAAACACACCAGTAGGGAACTCCTGCATTTCAGCACAGAGATCTGGCTAGATCACACATCGGAATCTGTTGGTTAGGAACGCTGAAGAGTTAAACAAAGCCTGTGACCCACAATCTAAATATCTGAATTAGTTCCATACCTTTATTAGCAGGCTGCTGGGTCAAGGATCTAGCCAACAACCCGCAGCACTAGCCCATGGGAAAGCCAAGGTGTAAAACGGGAGATGCTGTCTGATGTGAAAGTCAACACGAACATCTACTCCAGCAGGGGGAATAAAAAACTAATAATGTTTGTGAGGTGCTATTGCTTTTGCAAGACATTAAGCCTTAAATCCTGGTCGTGTTCAAACCAACAATTTCTTCTCCGACTCAGATCCCAGATTTCAGCAGCAGGATCTGTGCTTTTTCCTGCTTATTTCTCCCCCTTAAGCTGCCCCAGAGTGCTGGATCTCCTTGCTCTGCACCTGCTTCATCTTTTCCTTCCGTATCACCAGCTTTCTTTCCACCATCAATTTTTCCTTTCCTTCCTATCCACGTGCACAAACAGATCCTGAAATATTTTGGTTTGGGTTCTCTCTTCAATGGGCTGACAGACCTCCTTGAACACATCTCACTACGCAACAGCCCCTCTTCCAGCACCGGCTTTTAGTAGGTGTGGGATGGAGATGTTATCCCTTGCCTCCCCGGTAGGTAAAGGAGCACAGTTGCGCAAACCCTGCCATTCGTAAAAAGCCCAAAAAAAGCCCCCCCAAAAATCCGTAATAGCCCAAAAGAGGGGATGTTGGAGCCATGTCACCCCCCCACAAAGCCAGCACCGGGCATCCCCCTCAGAAAGCACCACAGGAAGAAGAAGAGATACTTACCAGATGACTCCACCCCAAAAGAACGAGAAAAACACATAGAAGGCAAGGGAGCCCCAAATCACAAAGTGGTTCATCCAGGTCCAGAATCGGGTATCCAACGCCAGCTGTGTGAACAGAGAGAGACAGGTGTTAGACACAGGGGATATTTGGTTGTATTTATACGAACTTTCTGATGGCTGTCACATTAAGGTCAAAATTCTCCAGCCAGCTCCCTCCCCTGCATACATGCACCAGGGAAAATATTTTCAATATCTACAGATTGACACAATTATCAACAGGGAAAGAAGCAAGTTCCTAACTGTGACACTTTTTCATAGAATAAATTTGATGCAACCTCTGATGCTACAGGAAAGAAACATCTAAAGGCTCCGGGGACTGTAATTGCCTCCTGCAACCACCTGCTGTCCTGAACCAAACATAAAAGACCTTTTGTAAGGTCTTACGCAAACTGTTTGTTCTGGAAAGCTCCGTGAAACAAAGGAGATTTGCTACTATTATTCAGTAGGTGTGCTTTTGTGATCCCTCCGGTACTTAGCGGTGCCTGAAAAAAGGCGGACAAACCCAAGTTCTCTATTGCTCCTCTCCTCTTGCTGGAACTCAACGCCAAGGGGTGAAAGTGTGGGAAAATTCAGTCCTAACCAACCGGAGTTCTCAAAAGAGGGCAGAAAAAGAGAGGAAAATAATTGAACCCAAACATAAACACTTATAGACCAGCACAGCCCAGGAATACAGACCACAGGCTACACAAAGGACAGCAGTCAATAAGCAAGTTCTGCCTCTGCGGAAGAAGGATTCAAATGGTGGGAAACATGTTCCTGGAAACTTGACCTAGAAACACATTTACTGCATGATTAGAAAAGGACTGCAAAAATAAAATGACTGTAAAAATAAGTGACTAACCTTCAGAGTGACGGTGAACACCAGCACGGTGAAAACAATCGTCCCAAAGGTCCAGTTCCCAAAAACCTGAAAAATAAGTTATATTGCCACCGGCGCCTGGGTCTGTCTCCTTGGCGAGGCACAGAAAGGACCATGAGGACAGGGGTGCAAGCAGGAATGGGAGGGGAAGGAGGGGACGGAGCGACTTCTATGGGGGACAGATGCTGGGAGGGGTGCCAGGCGCTACACTACCCTGTGCCATGCAGGGCCACCACGGATGGGCCACCCAGCGCTGGGAGGGTGACAGCTACAACCTCCTACTAACAGCAATGTCGATCGAGGATACAAGTCATCCACCTGTATTTCATGATTTCTTGGCAATTTACTCAGTTTCTGCCTTCTCGCAACACCTCTGCTCATCATCTCGGTTTAGCCCCATTTGCAGAACGCACCAATGGGTATTTTTTTTTCCATCTGGTTTGGTTTGTGGATACTAGGGACTACGCACGACAAAAAAAAAAAAGCAGATACTGTATATAAATCCAAACGATGGCAATGAATGGGAGGGATGCTTACCAAAGGCTGTCAAGACCTGAATGCATACGTTAAAACAGAAAGTGAAATGTAAAAGTTTTCAAAAAATGCAAAAAAAATAAAGTCAATAGGAGTAAAAAAAGGAGTCAATCAACCATACATGGATATTATGAACAATTGCTGATAGCAGTTCTTTCAGGCATAAGTGTTTACAAAACAGGACATAACCATAGATTTTATCTTACTGCCACACAGGCTTGACCTCTCAAGGCATTTGCAGAACATATTGGTGCTTCGTGTTTTATTCAAATACAACCAGAATGGCCAGAAATAGAGAAAGGCACTGAGTCTACGCTATAGGGACTTGTCTACTTATAGCTGGGACCAGAAATGCTGGCATGGATGCAACCTCTGCATATACATACATACATTTCATCAGCTTTTCTCCAAGGGTTAGCCACTAGAAAAACCTAAAGGTATTTTCGAGGGTCACAAGTGATGGTGTAAAGAAATTTTCCCATCAGTCGAGATCTGATAACACACTTTGTATTCCCTCGGGGAAAGCGTCCCGAGACAACCCAGGCCCCCACATGTGGCAGCCGCACTGCGCTAATGCTTTGCTGTGCACTCAGTTAACCACCACAAAGAAAAAAAAAAAGGGAAAATATTAATTTCTTCTCCCCCCTGCCATTTTCTGTGCAAGTTAAGCTGGAGCAGCTCCCACACCTGGGTCCCGTGGCCATGCAGGAGCTTGTCCCGACAGAAGCGCCAGGAGGAGGCAGAGAGCAGGGAGAAGACCAGCCTGCTCCTCCTGACAGCGGTGCTAACTCACGCTGCCTTCCAACCGCCAGCGAAACCCCAGCAAACCCCCACGGCAAAGGCAGGGCAGCGGCTGAAATCCCACCCCGTACCACGTCCGCACCGACAAGCGGCATCTTATCGAGGTGGGATAATTGCGACAAACCTCACGGGGCAGGGTGGTGGGAAGGACGGACACCGCTCCTGCCCTGGGACCACGCGCGAGACCGCTGCGCAAAGCTCCCCCGGGTTGGAACAAAGCTGTGCGTAAGACTAGTTATTTTACCTAGTGAGTGTAACCGGCTCTGCCCCGTTTCCATGGCAATTTGGCAAGGGTTTCATTTCAAGCATTTGCTGCAGAAATCACACCGTAAGCAAGGCTAGGTTGTTGGACAAGACTCAAGACACACCGCACAGATTAAGCGTGTAGCAATTCCCTGCCAGGTGTATAAAAGAGGCAGCACACAAAACACACACTCGCTCTTTTTTTTTTTAGTGGCATTACCTTTCCGTTATCTTCCAACGATGAATTTTGAAAAAGAAAATAAACCCCAAAGAAAAAGACGAGTCCTTCAAAGGCGCCCAGGAAGGTCCAGTAAAGGAACGGCCGCCACTGCAGCATCGCGTTATCAGAAACCTTCCTGCCAAGAGACAGAGTAAGGAGAGCATCACCATCACGTTTTGGATGGCTGATGATCGGCGTGTTTTGGGGACAAGGAGGTAAAACACGTAAATATATGCCAGCGTACAGGACAAACATGTGCCATACACAGCTGCTTGTCATGAGAAATCCTAAGAGGCTCAGCATATTCATCTTGTTTTGTCCTTCTCCTCTAGGTAGCTTGGATTAAAACCCAAGCCAGCCCAAAGGAAAGAGCTGTAACACTGTCCCGAGCCTCTCCCGCAGCCCCTGCACCACCCCGTGGTATCTGACATTAATTGCTGCATTTTGAAAGCAGGGCAATACTAAAGAAGAGCCGTACGGGATGCAGCGATCCAGGTTTTCCCTCTTCTTGTTGAATGCACAAACTCCCTCTTTGAGCAAGGCTCTGCAAAGCCGTGTTCCTGGAAGCGGTGTTTTTTCTGCACGGGCTGAAAATAATCTCCTGAATCGTACAGTGGGTGGTTTTAAGACGGGGGCTGGGCTGAATATAGGCTGAGATGTGGCTTGGGGGCAGCAGCAGGGAACAGAGGCTCTATTAGCAGAGCTCTGCAGCAACCACACACAGAGCCCGGGGAGAGGAGAGAGGCCGTCAGGGAGTTAAAAAAAAAAGTTTCCTGCATCATTATCTTTTCAGATTACTTTATTTAAAATGTGGAGATTGATGGGGGAGAAAAAGCATGTTTATGGCAAAACCAAAAATCCCCCTCTTCCTCTCTCATTTTCAGCGAGATGCATCTTGCAAACCAATGTGGTGCTGGGCTCCTATAACTGCAGCTTCTAAAATGAAACCCTACCGAATCCTCTGCACGAAGACGCAGTGGTGACGCTCTAACACACCGCAATGTGGGTATGAGTAAGGCATGAGCGTGGACAAACCAGACTGTACGTGGGGTTTTTGTCGCAAGGAGGGAAATTACACCCAACTAACCCACGGCAAGCTCTGGCTTGCATTAGCATTTCATCATAAACAGGCTTTTTACAGCGCCTGAGCCGAGGGATCTGCACTGCAGCAACTCTGCACGCCGTACGGCAGAGGCGCAGCAGCCCTTCTGCATTCAGCAGCATACGCGCTGTCATGAATATTCAAACCGACGCTCTCCGCACAGACAACTCATCTGTTTTCCCTCAATGGCCCGACCCCTGAGATCAGACAGCCCGCCAGGCGAATGCACGGGGGCCGGCTGTCAGCAGGCCATGCCACACCATATTCAATTACCAATTTATTTAAAAATACATGCGGTGGCATTTTGCCACACGAGTGGAGGGACACAGGGGTCTAAGGACACAGGAGAACATGGACCTGTTGGAGCAGGGGCCAGAGGAGGCCATGAAGATGATCCAAGGGCCGGAGCCCCTCTGCTGTGAGGGCAGGCTGAGAGAGCTGGGGGGGTTCAGCCTGGAGAAGAGAAGTCACCGGGGAGACCTTAGAGCCCCTTCCAGTCCCTAAAGGGGACCTACAGGAAAGCTGGGGAGGGGCTGTTGGCAAGGGCATGTAGTGATAGGATGAGGGGCAACGGTTTTAAACTAGAGCAGGGTGGGTTTAGATGAGACATTAGAAGTTCTTTACACTGAGGGTGGTGAGATGCTGGAACACGCTGCCCAGAGAGGCGGTCCCATCCCTGGAGACATTCAAGGCCAGGCTTGATGAGGGTCTGAGAAACCTCATCTGGTTAAAGATGTCCCTGCTGACTGCAGGGGGTTGGACTAGATGGCCTTCTATGATTCTAATCCGTCGTGGATCTGAGCGATTACTTCAGAAGCACCCAATACCTCCTTCCTCACCCTTACAGCCCTTATGGCATCCTATTGATTTTTCCATACATAAAGCAACTTTCATGTAATATCTTTAGGTATCTGCTAATTCCCTTTGCTGTCCCCTCTTGGCTCGAGCACGGCTTTGCCACGCACAGCTCCTCCATGGCTGAGGAACATTGTATGACGGTGACAGGGCTTGTAAAAGCACTGGCCAGACCTGATGTCTTCTCCCCAGGGCTAAGCTCAGCACTGAGCTTACTGCCAGGCACGGGAATTAGCAACAGCAATGGATGAAGAGGGGCTTCCCCAAAAAAAGCATCTTCCTTAGTCCTTGCTGAAGGCCTGCGCCTAAGAACGTGGTGGGGGGAAGATGGGGAGCATCTCTATTTCCATGGGAGGTTGGAGCCTCTCCCTGTTGCAGCCAAGGAAGGAGAGAAAGCACCAGGAGAAACAGTCATCTCAAACTATCCTTTCCCTGGGCAACGTGGCAAAAAACTCTCAGCACAGGGATTGAAAAGCAGAGGTCCCCGAAATGGGGACTGGGCCCATGGAGGGGAAGCCTGGGGGAGGATATCCATTTAGACCAGCTAAGAAACTACCTGTCTGTTCCGGGCTTCAGGAACATTTGTCTTTCTGGAAAGAAATGTATCTTTCTTTCTCCCGAAAGCTTTATTTCCCCTCCATCCGTCATGTGCTCTATCGTGTGCCTGGCTCAGAGCTAACAGGAACCAACAGTCCAGCCACACACGCAGCTTGATTTTTCTTATGGATGAAGAATTCCACCTACAGTGTATTCGTTTGTTGGTTTTGGGTTTTTTTAATATAGACACAGCAGTGCCATTTGCTAGACCAGACACTGTTATAGAGCATAAATAAGTAGAAATAGGCAGTAAACAGGAGGCTGCTTCCCTCTAAGGCGGCAGCAGCAGGGCCAGGAGGGACAGAAACAGCCTTTTCATGGTGACCCCATCACCGACACAGGACAGGGACCACCCGCTTACCCCCCTGTGCCAACAGGGCTTAAACCATGGATAACCAAGTGGTGCCCAGGCCACTGGTACTCACATGTAGAGCTGAGGATCGGCAGTCAGCGTGTCGATGGTGATGTGCTGCTCCAGGAGGCTGTACGCCAGGATGGGGAGCGACGTGAAGCAGATGTTGTACATGGTGAGATAAGCAGCATCGTACAGAGGCTTAAAAAAGAAAGGAAGAAGGGGTAAAATAAGACAGAAATCCTGCATTAAAAGTCTCCCCGCAAAGCAATTAGATGTTTCCAGCCCTTGCCTCCATACAGACACTACAGATCCATCCCTTTGTCACAGGCACACAGGACAGTTTTGTTTGATAGGGGTGATGCTCCGTGTGATGCTGGGGGGAAGCAAGGTACCTGCAGGGACCCCGTGCCAGGATGGCTGGTAACTGGCTGGTCTCATCTCCAGCTTTTTGTCTAGGAAAATGTGCTTAAACAGCCCTTATCACAGCTTTTCTGTAGCTGCTCTTGTGCTGTGATTTCTATTAATATACTTGATGTCTCCTGTGGCTCTCTAAAAACTAGGAGCTATGGCGGCACTTTTTTCTTTTTTTTTAAAGAAAAAGAGCAAGTGGTTTGCAGAGAATTATCTCCTATCATTTACTCTTCCTCACCATTACTTTTGAGCCCAAATAGACACAATAAAGGTGACACAAAAGCCAAAGCTCTTGTCTCCAAGCACATGAACACACCCACCACACAGATCTGTCCTTCTGCCACTCATGGGGACTAAGCAAGGCTCTGATGACACTCCTCACGCAGCTTTTTTTAAAGGTTGTCAAAAAAGAACAAACTGTTCTTCCTTTTAAGAGACACCTTTAAAGCAGGGAAATACAGCAGAGGAGAAAAGATTAAGAAGCCTTTGAGAACTTTTTCTCTGAAGAGAAGGAGAAAGGGTAAAAATCAGGCGCGGATAAACCAGCTAAAACCCCTCTCCTGTTGTTTTAGGAGGGGCTCCATCTGTGTTCCCGGCTGGTGGATGGGAAAGAAAAGAAAGCAGGGTTCTTTCTTTTCAGTTATGGGTCCAAAAAATATTATACTCCAGATAGATAGTGAGCAACGAGGTCGGTTCCGACTGTCCTCTGAAGGGAGGTGAGGAAGGGATAGGACACCAAAAACCAGGTCTCTGCTCGGAAGCCTCATTGTGCCTCTTCCTTTTTTTATCCCGGCTTTACAGACACGCTACTGGAAGTTACCTGCTGTGAGAATCCACAGAAGAACTGGTATAAAAACTGCGGTAAAATGAAGCAAAGGTTCTAGGGAAACAAAAGACAAACAATTAGCAGGGAAGCGCTTGACTTCTCTATCTAAATCCAAATAATTTTTCCCCGTTATCAGACATTGGTGTCTGATATTATACTATCAGGCAAGTTAGGGCACTGTTTTCTACCACGAACAAAACTAATCCAATTAATATCTGCAGAAGGCACTGGAAGAAAAGTCATCCTAACGTTGCCCTGCGAGTACTGTTTTCAATTGACAGGCACGTGGCAGAGACACAGCCTGTCCTAGGGAAGGAAAACAGAGTTGCAAAGTATCACAGACATTTTTTTCCCCATTTACTATTTTTTGCTATAGTCAAAAACCCAAAGTAAAGAGAAAGAAATAAGCTGCACTTGCATCCTTACCTTATAGAAGAAATACTGTACAAGGTGTGCTATTCTCACATAATATAAATGCCCATGTGCTAGTAGCAATTTTCTTAAATGTTTAAACTTTGGCACAGCATAGTCGCTGTTTCTGGAAGCCTGCCGTCCTTCTTTGCCTTTTATACCTGGGGACAGAAGCATGGTAAGGGGTTAATCCCTATGGGACAGGGATCTGGACTGATGCTAGGGAAGGGGTTCATCCCTATGGGACTGGAAATTGGACCGACGCTAGGGAAGGGGGTTAATCCCTAAGGGACTGGAATCCGGACCGATGCTACCCACTGGGTTTGTTCACATCTCGTGGTGTCTCAAGCCATGACAAAGGCCGTATTTCCCTCTCAAGTGCCCCAGGAGGGCAAAACACTAATGTGCCGCAGGACTCGGTGTGGTTCTGGCTCCACAACACTCAGAGCTGTCTCTGGAATTTTTTTAAGCTGTATTTAAGTTGCTGTCTGAGTTCCTGTGTAAGGGAGTGTGGGGAAGAGTATGTGAGCAAATCCGATAAAAGACAAGGAATTGGCTTCCCTGCAGGCTTGCCCGTATCTCCCAGTTATTTCACTGGGGATGCTCAGCCTCCCGAGACATCCCTGCGGAGCAGAGCTCGAGAAAAACAGTTTTGTCCACTCAAAAACCACATCCAAACAAAGTGCTCCAGGACTCCATTCATTAGAGGGCACCGCAGCATTTCCAACAGCCCCAAAGAAAGAGGCTGCCCTTCCTCTCCTTTAGGGGTATTACAAAAATCCCCAGTATTTCCCATATCTCCAACACCAAACTGCAGAAAGGAGGATGGCTTCTAGCCTGATGTCAGTCACACAGACAGGGCAGGCAACACAACCAAGCATCAGCCCTCAGGAAACACGTGTGGGTCCCCAGTGTTGAGTTACCAGCAGCTGTGACTACTTAGTCCTAATAAAGTCCCATATTTTCGTTGGACTGCCTTTGCAACAACTGCCAGTCATCCACCCATCACTTTGCTACTTGTACCCCTTTTTTTTTTCCTGACCAGCAAACAACTTTTGCCACTTTGAATTTGGCCACAGAGTTTTTGAGCACCACCTGAAGTTTATCACTGATAAAGAGAGCAGTGGTATCACAGGTGAGCAATATATGAGGATCTCGAGCATTTATCCAGAGTCAAACCCTGGCTCCAGAGAAAACAGCAGATTTTCCATGATTTTCAGTGGGATCAGTTTAGCCATGGGCCATCAGAAATACTGACTGTGCCTCAACAGCGAGCCCCAGCGAGGGCAGACGGGTCTGAGGTGCCAGATGGGTGTTCCTGGGGTCTTACCTATTCCAACATGTGCTTCCAAAATCATACTAACATCATTCGCGCCATCCCCTATGGAGAGGGTTATCGGGCTCCCTTTTGTGTTCTTCACCATGCGCACAATCTACGAGATTTTTAAAAAAAAAGATAGGAAACCAAAAATTCAGTTTTAAAGCCTCCAGAGACCTCCCCACTGCCCCACTTGCAAGAGCTCCTGGGCTTTTACAGCAGCAAAATAATGCCTGGAAAGCTCGGATTAATAAAATCCCTTGTTATTTCCTTCGCAGTCACCAACCAGAGCAAAAGCCAAGACCCTGCTGCACAGGGCTGAAGGACAGTATTTAAAAACAAATCCCAGGCAGCATCATCCCACCCTTCCCTTCTGGCGGAGCCCCATCTCTCCCAGTGCCAGGACCTCTGGGGTGTTTGGGGGGCAGGAGACCCTCCCTAGAAGAGGGGCAGAAACACGCCACTGCTCAGCCTGGGGTACCATCAGCTGGGCTGGGGAAGGCACAGGCTCCACCTGACAAATTTGGAAAAAAAAAAAAGACAAACCGGTTTTTTTTGTTTATTTCTAATTGGCTTGGGCTTGTGACTTCCTGCAAGCAGATTTAAACAAAGGTTTTACATTCAAGATTGGGGTCAAGTGCACCCTCAGCAAGTTTGCCGATGACACCAAGCTGTGTGGCACGATCAACACACTGGAGGGAAGGGATGCCATCTAGAGGGACCTGGACAGGCTGGAGAGGTGGGCCCGTGCAAACCTCGTGAAGTTCAACCAGGCCAAGTGCAAGGTCCTGCACCTGGGTCATGGCAATGTGCGTGGAGAATGGATAGAGAACAGCCCTAAGGGGAAGGACTTGTGGGTGCTGGTGGATGAGAAGTTCAACATGAGCCGACGATGTGCGCTCACAGCCCAGAAGGCCAACTGCACCCTGGGCTGCATCAGAAGAAGTATGGCCAGCAGGGCAAGGTGGGGAATTCTACCCCTCTGCTCCAGGTGCGGTCTCACCAGAGCAGAGTACTGTGTCCAGCTCTGGAGTCCTCAGCACAGGAAGGACATGGACCTGTTGGACGCCATGGAGATGATGTGAGGGCTAGAGCCCCTCTGCTGTGAGGACAGGCTGAGAGAGTTGGGGGGGTTCAGCCTGGAGAAAAGAAGGCTCCAGGGAGACCTTAGAGCCCCTTTCCCCTAAAGGGGCTCCAGGAAAGCTTGGGAGGGACTCTGGATCTGGGAGGGGAGCCATAAGGACAAGGGGGAACAGATTCACACTGGAAGAGGGGAGATTTAGATTCGGTATCAGGAAGAAATTATTTGCTGTGAGGGCGGTGAGCCCCTGGCCCAGGTTGCCCAGAGAAGCTGGGGCTGCCCCATCCCTGGAGGGGTTCAAGGCCAGGCTGGACGGGGCTTGGAGCAACCTGGGCTGGTGGGAGGTGTCCCTGCCCGGGGCAGGGGGTGGCACTGGATGGGCTTTAAGGTCCCTTCCAACCCAAACCATTCTATGATTCTGTAAGATTTGAAAGGTTGGTGTGTTTCCATCACACTCAACCTCAGATGAGGCTTGCACATAGCCTTGAGAAGCCCCAGCTGATGAAGACTATCAGGTCAAATCCCAGCCAATGGATTAAAAGTGCATCACATCACCTAATGATGTGCTCCGGGTGGTTAAAAAGTAGATTAAATACCTGTGCTTTCTGCAAAGGAGCCATGCGGCAGCAGAGGACTGCAGTGCACTTCAAGCAGATTTGTAGAAATATGTTTTTGTAATTACTAGAGCTGGAATCCTGAGAAGGGTTGAGTATCAGTGACAGCGTAGAACCGTCTATAATCAGGCCATATTCTTGACTCAGTGTCCAGCTTCTGCAACGCAACGAGGAACAGGTTTGAGATAAAAGTCAGCCTTGAAGAACTCGATCTAGCCACTCCTATTATCTTAGCAGAAAAGAAATTGCTTTTGTATTAATCTTCTTCCCATCCCTTTTAGGAGAAGGCTTAGCAATCTTAAAAAGCTTGGATTTAACACACGCCCTTCACTAAAGGAACAGTGTAGTTAAGTTCAAAACCAACTAATACTAGAGATGATGAGCAAAGCTAAGGAGCCAGCCCCGGTGCCCGCAAGTAGCTAGTCCCCAGGGCCACAACATGGTCCTATTTATGCCTCTATCAACTTTGCACCTGCGAAGCATCCGCAGGCTGGCTTCTCTGGCTCACTTACCTCTTCAGGCCTCCCCGGTTTTTGGGAACATCCTGAATGAGTCTTTTATGGTACTCCATCAGCAGCTCATGGAGCCGATCCTCCTTTCTTTCGCTCTCGCCCACCGTTTTGGCTGTCAGCTCCAGCAGCTCAGTGCTGGTCTGGAAGAGCCTGCAGGCGTAGCAGGTGGATTTGGCCGTTTCCATCTTGTCGCCCGTCAGCACCCAAACCTTCATGCCGGCAGCATGCAGGGCTTCAATCGTCTCCGCTGACTGCTCCTGCAGCCTACGAGCAGAAGGAAAAGCAGCATTCCTGAGGTTGGCCCACACTTAATCCATAAATATCCTTATTTTGCAGGTAGGAAATACCAGCCCGAGAGAAATTAATTGATTTTCCCCATGCTGGAGAGAGACCACTGCCACAGGAGTAAGGATTAGAAGTCAGCAATCCCAGATTTTTATGCACAGACAAAAAAAACACTAAAAAAAAATCACTGCTTTATACTGAGACCTATGAGTCAAGAGTTCAATTTACACATGCAGTTGCTATAACCACCTGTGAAACTGAATTTGTTTTGATGTGCAAATTAACACTGTGTGCTTAATTCACTTTCTAGAAGCACACAAACCATTGTAGTTTCATTAAGAAATCCTAATTCCTACTACAACAACCAATTTTAGCAACTAGGGCTGCGTGGAACAGGTTGTGCCACCAAGTAATTAATTGCCCCGGACACTTGCAGCATCTGCCTGGCCGCTCAAGGCCCACCGCCACGCAACGTCAAGGAGAAGCCAGTGACACAGAGGTTGTGGTCACCTCTTTACCTGTCTTCTACAGCTGTAGCCCCAATCAAGTGCATGTCCGCTTCTGTGTCTTCAAAAACCTTTGCCATCTTTTCCTCCCTGTCCTGCAGAGCCATCTTCGCTTCATTAAGTTGCCTGTCAATTTTGTCATACTCCTTTTGAGTCAGTTCTTTGAAGGCCACGCAGAGCGTTCGGTAGCCATCCTGGTAGGGAGAAGGAGCGAAAATAAAGTGGACAGGTGCTAAAAACAAAGCAGATTTTCTGCAGCTCCTCACTTTAGGGTTAGTGCTTTTCTCTACCATCAGTGCTTGCTGACTCTGACAGCAATGACAATTTTTTGGCTCGAGTCAAAAAGCCCCATTTCTGTGTTTATACAGTAATTTCTTCCCATCAGAGTAGCCGTGGTTATGCTTATTACATGCATGTAATGTGGCAAGAGAAACTAAGAGAAGGAGCAGAGCCAAGAGCGTGCATCCACCATGTCCCCACGACTGGGACCAGGCACTTCTCCCACCGGAGAAAGCAGCCTGCCATTGTTATTTCTATTTTTAACCTGCTTGGGAGATGCTCCAACACAACTGTGATGAGGACCATATAAAGTATATCAAAAGTCCAATAAAGGTGGAAGCCAAAGAAACAGAAAAGGAAAGAAGCCTGGCTTCCAAACAATGTGAAATGAGACTCAGATTTTCAACACTTCCCTCCAGAGCAAGGCCACATCCCTATTTTTGGAATCGGGCTTTCCTGACCCCAGGAGCCAGCCAAATTCCAGCCGTGTGCTCACCATCGCATTGCGGTCCACGTGGACTTTCGTTTGTTGGATCTCTTCTTGCTGCACCCTTGGAAAAATAGAGGAGTCTGCTCCCTTACAGAAGAGAAGCAACTTCCCTAAAAGCAAATTATAAATAGTTTATAGCATTCGCAAGCTCAAGACAGACTTAACAGGCTCAACAGCCAGCAAATGGTGCCGAGGGAGGAAATACGGCAGGACTAAAGAAGGAACTGCTAAAAGCCCAGCTGCCTACTGAAAGTGGCTTCACAATAATATCTGCAAAACCTTGTTTGACCCCAGCCTGGGATATCGGGTGTTGCTACCTGCCTCCGAGCAAGCTTTCTACCACAGGCTGGCCAAAGCAGTTTAATTTTTCCTATTTAAAAGCCTTAGTAACCTTCTCAGGGAGGGTAAAACTGGCACCCCATACCTCACAGGACTGCCATTTGGGAAGGACGGCGATCTCTGAATTTTTGCATGCTGTCCCCATGAAAACCCATCCTGCCCAGGGGAAGGTCTCACATCTCCCCCCTCCTTGCACTTGTACCTCCCAGCTGGAACAAGACAAGCAGGGAGCTCTCCCTGGGTCACCTCCCCTCCCCTTATCTGCTGCTGGTCCCCAACAGCTGCTATGGGGAAAACTAACTCTATCCCAACCAGAACAGAATTTAATTAGACCAGCTTAGAAAACCCAACAGCTTAGCCTCTCCAGGTTCCAGGAATAAAGAGGATGTGTTTTATATTTGTGCAGGTGTGCACACATGTATGGAAGTCCAGAAATGCATTTTAACTGTACCTGTGGTGGTTCTCACAATGACGCTCATACGGCGACGGACAGGATCAAAGTTCAACACATGGAGAAGTTGGTACCTTAAAAAAATTTAAAAAAATAGACACTTAGACTCAGTAAAAGAAAAATAACTCTAAGACAGAAAATCATTAACAATGACTTGCAGAAATCAATACAACCTACAAGTGGCAGCACCCAGTGGGCAGTGTACTTTCTACTGCACAAAAAACCAGGGTAAAAAAAGACAAAACTCCAGTGCTGCTTTGAGTATGAGGGTGTGGGTGCAGGCCTGAGAGCACCCGCCAGGCAGCAAAGCTTTGGGTGTTCTCCTGCCGCTGGGCTCCATCCATCACTGCTCACCAAACCCCCGGGCTGGCAGCAGCTCCGCAGGCAGCCGCGTCAGCTCCAGCATTGAAATAAGAAGTTTCCCCATCAGGGGAGTACAGAAGTGACACTTGTGAAGGCAAGTTCTTGGGGACCGCTGACCAGGATTAGGTCAGTGATTCTCAGATGTCCCCCAAGCTGTAAGCACAGGGTAAAATCTAATTTTTAGCTCAGGAAGGGAAAAAAGTTATGGGGAAGGGAGCCATATAGGACCATAGAATGGTTTAGAGTGAAAGGAACCTTAAAGATCATCTTCCACCCTCCTGCCCTGGGCAGGGACACCTCCCACTAAACCAGGCTGCTCCAAGCCCCATCCAGCCTGGCCTTGGACACCTCCAGGGATGAGGCAGCGCCACAATGCAGTTGTGTGATTCACATCAGGCAGCTGAGGCTTAGTGTGCTGCTGGGAAGCTCAGCCACTGTCCCTAAGGTCAAGAGCCACCCCCTGAATCCCGGGAGCCACCTGCACAGCTGGGCATGGATGAAGGATACACGCAAGGGACTGCAGGCGCTTAAGGGACCTGAATTTAGACACCACTAAAACCTCCAGCAGATGTTTGCAAGCAAGCCTTCCAGCCTGCACCTTGCTGTGCTGCACTTTGTAAGAAGGACAGGAGTTTTGGGGCAGGTCAGCACGGTCTGACAGCCTTGGTGGAACAGCTTGGACCTTGCCAGGTTGGCCAGTTGACCAAACCCACTGAAGCCGTGTGGGAGGCGGTACGGAACCAGCAGCCCCGGTCCTCGGCAGCCCCCTGCCGCACTTACATTTCCGTTTCATTCTTTTGGTTTCGTATTTTCATGAAATCGTTTTCAAGTCCTAGAAAAGTGAAACCATACCTGTCAATAAACAAAAGGACAGAACAACATTGAAAAAAAACCCATTGGGACATATTATACATTAACAACTTCCTCGTTTCACCTCCCGTACTGCAGAGGAGAGCAAAGAAGTTAGCAAGCCCCAGCTAAAAAGCTCGGCTGGATGTTCACTGGCTCCACACAGAGCCTGCTATGATGTTTTGGCACTGCTCCCATGACCTGGAGAGCTCAGGACCACAGTGCACAGATGCCCAGAGCCTCTCTGCCACGGTCCCTGGCAGATTTACAAGCTGTGAGCAAATATAGACAGCTGCAACAGCCTCTGTCTAAAACCCAGGGGCTGGCAATAGCACAGAATCATAGAATGGAAGGTTGGAGGGGATCTTAAAGATCATCTCGTTCCAGTCCCCTGTCCTGGGCAGGGACGCCTCCCACTGGACCAGGTTGCTCAAAGCCCCATCCAACCTGGCCTTGAGCACCCTTGGCAAGATTCAAACGTGGGTTTGATAAAAATAACCCACACCCTATCATTCCCAAGAAGCTGCACAGGGAAGACATTTTGCAGAGCATCCCTTTTACAGAGAACTCATTTAAACCCAGCTCTGTGGGTCAGGCCCAGCGTTGGTGTCACAACGTGCTTCCCAGAGGGAGCTGCAGTCTTGGCCAAGGAAAGGGGTCTATCACCTCCAGATAACCTTCACCTCCCTCCCACCGGAGAGAGGGAATTAAAGACCCAACATCTTCAACAGTCTTACTTTTCTGCGCCTTTCACCAAAGCAATTTCGTCTGGGGAAGAGGAGATATAGGTGTATTTGTGTCCTGGATGTCCTATCAGCCCATCCACCTGATCTGCCTCCTTGATCTGGACGGTGTGGCACAGGCAGAGGGCTCGCAGGAACAGCTCCTCGCGGCTCTAGGCAGGAGTGAGAGCGCTTAATTAATAATTACCAGCTTCATGCTGAGCACCAAGCCCACCTCCCAGCACTTGGTTGTGATTCTGGCATACACATATTCTAAACCAAAAAACCCCACACCCCTCCCCCAGCTTCTGCTGTATTTACCCAGCCAGGAGCTGCCCACAAGTCTTAAGTCATCAACATGCAGATTTCTTACCTTTTCTGCTTTGCCATAATATTTTACAGGCCCATCAGTCTGAGAGAAGCCATCCACCTCCGAAATGCAGTCTTTGTACTTGTGCCCGTCTATGCAGCACTCAATGAACTCCATGCTGTTCTCCGTCAGCGTCCCAGTTTTGTCCGTGAAGACGTACTCCACCTAGAAGCAAGCAGGCAGGCTGCACCCCCAGGCACCGGGGATGGAGCCCACCCAAAACCCAAACACCAGGGGCATTTTAGTGCATCCATGCCAATGTTACTGTGCCAACCTGGACCCCCCCAAAAGACACAGGTGCCCCACAGGTGTTACATCACTGTGTAGTTTTACTCCTCAGAGCAGCTCCTTTGTTTTCCAGCCTGTTGCACATGTGGCAGGAGGCAGCTCCCAAAGACTTAAAAAAATTTATTTCCAGGCTCTTCATTTTCCCCTCATCCTCTTTATTGGCCCCTTTGCTATAGCTCTTAGCTCTTACATAGCTGCTGCCGCAGCTTTGCTGCCTCCTTTGGGGGATTTTCATCTTGGTGCTGTATTTGAATCAGGTAATTGCTACTCCAAATATTTTAATTTTTTTTTTTTTAAAGCAAAATAAAAAGCAGGAGACACTAGGCATCCCCCCAACTCAGTCTCTCCCTGCGCCGATGAGAAAGGGAAGCCGGAGCTGCCTCATTGCCCCAGCGGAGAGATGACTGGGCAGGCTTTTTCGTTAGTCCTCGAGGAGACAGAAGGATTTTAATTTTTAATTGAAGCAGTGAAAGCAAATCACTCTGACATGCTGAGCACTGCGCCTGATATTCCCCAATATGGAAACAATTGGCATGACCCAATTCCTGCTCTTTCATGCACTATTTATATCCTTATCCATTTCGCAGAGTGAGTAGAATCACATTAAATGGAAAGTGCCACCAAACCGGCTGGAGCTCTGCCCTGAGGGGACCACGAGGGACTGCCACAACAACGCTTCCTATCAGGGAGGACATTTTTCATCTGCATTTTCATCCAAGCAGATGCAAACAGAGCATCTCCTGACCTGCCCGAGCTCTTCGTTCAGATCCGAAGTGTTCACCAACGCCCCCTCTTTTATTTCCTCGTCGTACATCTCCTTGTCCCAAGAGATGAAGAAGGAGCCCAAGAACTTCTGCATCTCTACTGTAACGTACATGGAGACTGGGATAATAAAATTGAAGAGGACCATAAACGACAAGAAGTCCGTGAACATCCGCAAGACCTGCGACGGAAAGGGGAGAAGATGATGCAGTCTCTGCCTGTCAGGCGTAACTCAGGGGCAGTTTACACTTCTGGGGTTTGAGACAGCTTTTTTCCTAAGGTTAAATAGAAAAAAAACCAACCTGAAAATGAATACAGCTAAGATACAGGGCCAAATTCCATTTTCCTTTCATGCAGAAAATCTCACCGTCTTCTGCAGATGTACAGAAGTACACCTCACTGCTTCAGAATGACCAAAACAATGTTTTATTCAAGTATATTCCTCATAAGAGCATACTGCTCCAGGCTCAGTCTCATCTCAAGTAACTAGAAACAAGGAGCAAGTGGCTTGAGACCAGCCGAGCTATGACAAGGGTAGGACTGATGTGGGGACATCCCTGTAAGTCTGACTCAATAACCCAAATAGATTTCTACACACTCGCTCTTGCAGGTTTGACTGCCTGCATCTCAGCGAGTTTAAGAAGCCGCTTGACTTGACCTCAATTTAAGTTTACCTACTCAAAGCCGAAAAATAGCTCAAGTTCAGATAAGGACCTGGGTTAAATCAGCTGCTGTGCTTCTACGATATACAGCATTTACTGATGCTCCCGAGAGGCGGGAAAGAAACGCAAAGAGCAGAAGAGCCCGAAGGAAACGACACCACTTCCAGCCAGCAAAGAGGACTCCCAGGGCTGGCAGCAGACACGCGGATTAAGTAAAACCCTTCAAATAAATAAAGCTGGAGGAGGCGCTGAAACACAAATCCACTTACCTTGAATGTCTCCCTCTCTTTTTTAGTCTTTTCATTGTACCAAGGCTCATCGTTAAATGGATTGCTCTGCCAGACGTATTTCAGCGTCGTGCACACGGTAGCCTTGCTCAAGAGGATGCACAAGTACACTATCAAGAAAGCGTTGATAGATCTGAAAAACAGGTTTCTTTTTAAAATTCTGGCAACTATTTTTAGACAGAAAAGTGTGCAAATGATCAGGAACAAGACTTCCGTACTTTTAAGAAGGGAATTACAGAACAAGTGCTTTTGACAGTGCTGATATTCAGGGTCAGCTCATATATTTCAGCATTTCTTAATTTTGTTTTTAAGTAAAAAAAAAGCTACTAAATCATGGAGCTTCTTGAAACACATGCTTAATCAAATATACAGATTTTCTACGTAATCAGAGAGCACCTGAAACAAAAGGCAGCAGATTAAGGGATTATCTCTGTACAAATCACCCACAAAAAAAAGCCAAAACCATCCAACAGCCTTTACCAATTTTTGCTATAAATACTCACTTTTCTACAGCAGACCGTTTCTGAGATTTCCCTTGGTAGTTCAAAGCCATTTTCGTTTCCATTCCGGTATAGACCGCAACTCCTGTGGGGTATTAAAGCAGGGCTCAGCAGGGACTGGCAGCCCAGGAGGGAGCCAGCCTGCACTTAGCCAGGAGAGGCATCGGTGTTTATATGAAATTGGAATCCCAGTTGAAGAAAGAAGCATTAATTACCCAACTACAGAAACCTCCAAGGCTGCTAAGTAATGTAATTGCATATATCCCGGAAAACATCAGTCTTCTGTAACTCCCGCCACCCTCCATCACTGGCGGCTGGGGCTGTGCTCCTACCACACGCTTTCAGCAAAGGATTTAGGAACAACTCCCGACACTTCGCATCTCAGGCAGAAAAGAAAAGTTTCCCCAGGTGTTAACACAAACCCGCACAGGCAGGTATAACCAACATCTCCTAATTTCACCCTCTCAACTTTTCCATCAGCCCACATACCGAAAGCAACTGCAGAGCCCAGGCAGACCAGCTGCAGAGAAGTATTTTCCCCCTCTAGATTTAGTGATGAGCACCTACATACATCATAATTTCTCAGAACTATTTAATTAATAATAATAAAGACTGTTCACCATAAATCTTCTTGGTATTTTTCAGGGTAGCACCTTTCAGCAACAGGTTTTCAGGACCCAAAGACCTAAACATAAAAGAAGGTATACCATTACACCACTCAAAGAACATTCAAACTGCTTTAATAATTTAGACCAGAGACAGATTATAAAACTAAAGCAGATGTTCTTAAAATCTGATTACTTCATTTGTATGTTAAATTGGGTACTGCTTGAGTTTATTTTTCTCTTTACATACTTATATTTCCATTTCATCTCATGCAGACTATTTTTGGTGCTCAAAGTGCCAAATTTAATGGGGGATTATCAGTAAAGCTTTTGAGGAATAAGTGCAAAACGTTCAGATCTCATATGTTCTAGTACTTATATAAAAACCCGATTTTAAAAGCATTGAAAATCTGTCTGTTCCAGCAGTCAATCAATGGCACCATCAAAGCCAATGGCTTATTTTGCTCCAGTTTTGTGTTTTTACTTCTCTCCAAAATGCCAACCTGTGACCCTCTGTTGCTTCTAGGATCCAGCACAGCACCGCTCGGTGCTGCTCGGCTTCCCCAGGAGGGGCTCAAACGAACCACAGGATGGCAGAAGGGAGCGAGTGGAGAGGTGAACTGCAGGCCTCCCTTAAGAATGAAATATTTGGAGCGGTTACAGAAAAATAACTGTTCCCTAACGATCATAGAATGGTTTGGGTTGGAAGGGACCTTAAAGCCCACCCAGTGCCACCCCCTGCCCTGGGCAGGGACACCTCCCACCAGCCCAGGTTGCTCCAAGCCCCGTCCAGCCTGGCCTTGAACCCCTCCAGGGATGGGGCAGCCACAGCTTCTCTGGGCAACCTGGGCCAGGGGCTCACCACCCTCACAGCAAAGAATTTATTACTAATAGCTCATCTAAATCTCCCCTCTTCCAGTGTGAAGCTGAATGATGGTAGCAGGAGTTCAGATCCTTGAAATCAGATGTAGATGCCCAACCTCTTTGAGGGCGGCCTGTGAGATGGCTGCATGACCAACCTGGCTACAGGCTCTTGGTTGCTTCTGTAGATGATAATTCTTCCAACAAATCTGCAGTAAAAATACAAGAAACTCGTATTACAAACATGTTATAAAGAGCTACTACAGACATACTTTAAAAGGTAATTTACGGTGCATTTTACTTGGGAGGGAGAGTGGCCTAAGAAGAGGCACACTGACCACGACTACAGGTGAGCTGACACAAAAAAGCTCCTTACACCATGACAAGTGTGGCACTGGGGAGGTTTTGCTCCAAAGAAACCAAGCCCTGAAGTAGCACAGTGTCAAATTTGCCTATGGAAGAGGCTTATTACTGCCTCCAGAAACCTTTGGGTCTCTGATGAAGAGAAAACACCCTTTGCTTTGCTGATCTAAAGCTTGGTAGGTCCCCTAGCCGGTGGTGCCCAAGTGTCAGTGGGGAGATGACACCAGGCAGGAGGGGGAGCAGGATGGGGACAGGATGGGCAGCAGGATGGGGGCAGAAGCAGGGGGAAGGATGGGCAAGAGGGGGAGCAGGACGGGCAAGAGGGGGCTAGGAGGGAGGCAGTATGGGAGCAGGATGGGGGCAGAAGGGGGAGAAGGATGGCAAGAGCGGGGCAGGAGGAGAAGACTCACTTGTAGAGGTCAGGCTGTGGCTGTTCACACTCGATGGTGGCAGTGAGGGCATCGATGGCTTCGTCCGTACAGAGCACGGTGGTATCCCGCACCGCGTAGTGAGTCTGGGGAGAGAAGCAGAAGTGGCATCACTACCAGCCCCCAGTGCCACAGCCCGTGTTTCACCCCCTTACTTAAAATACCCACCACGCAAAGGCTCAGCAGCACCGGCACCTTGCCCGAGCCCTCGCCCCACTCCCACAAAACAGCTGAAGCATCTCTCTTGAAGTCACTAAGCTTAAGAGAAGCTGTAGCGGGAATGAGCTGCTGGGTATCTGTTCGGCAGGAGGTGAACCAGAAGAGCATCTTTCATTTTCCCCCAGGGACTTGCTGCTGCCCTGGTTGGCGTGGCGGGGAGGGGGATGCTGCAGGTGCCCCTGAGGTGAAGGGATTCCTGGGGACCACTCGCCCGCCAGCTGCTGAAGGTAATTAGAGGCCAGCCCCAGCACCCAGGGATCAGGCAGAGCACTGGCAGGCTCCAAGCTATTTTTAGCAGCTGCTGCTGCGAAGGTTCATCTCTCACAATTAACTGGAAAGCCCACGAAGGATGCGCTTGCTGCCTTCCAGGCTCTATTTATAGGAGCTACTCAGAGCTCCAAGTCACTGCGGGCTGCCTTAATCCATCTTCATAAACAAATTCATTAAAAAGCTTCCTCCGCTCCTTACGCTTGCCTTCCCCTCCTTGCGCATCCCAGGATGCGTTACGTTACACATGCTGTAGTCATGACATTATAAATACCCACGTTCATGCCGTTTGGGTAGCCTGCCTGGCCTTTCCTATTGAAAGCAGACACACAAACACACAGGCAGCTCTGGTACAAATCACAGCCTTTGTGAAGCAGAACTCAAACCTGTCCTTGCAGCGCCCAGGACCAAACCCAACCCTTGTCACCATGGACACGGTGCAATTACTGAGTGATACTTCAAAGCCGCCTCCTAATCGATTCCATGATCTTTACATCTCCAGCGTTATTTAGAAAACACATGTTCTTTTAAACAATGTGTGACCGAAGATTCATGCTTCAAAGCCAGAGCCCTGACAAAAACCCTTCTGTGGTTCTGCTCCAGATTCACGTAACCAGGCATCTTCCCCACTCCTTGACCTGACGTGCCCCAAGTACCAGAAGAATCCCCAGCAGGTAGGCAGCAGATATCGCTGCAGATGATGTTTTCTGCGTACCCGAGTGTGCTTCCCTCACACCCATTTTGCAGCGAACCCTGGTGTTCCCAATGTCATACCTATTTCCCCAAAGAGTCACTTTTCTATTCTTTCCTTCCCCTTCAAACTCATCATCTCATCAAGAACCAGGAGACAGCTCCCAGTCACCTACAGGAACCCACGAACGAGGAAAAAAGCCACCACAGCGCTCGATATAGAAACTCAGCCCTCCCTTTACAGGCTCAAAAGTTAGTAGGAGCCAAGGCTGTGCAAAAGCTGCGCGAGCTCATGCATACAATACACCTGACAAATAAACAGTTGCCTATTTAATATGGTTATCTATTTTTAGCCTCAAGCCGTTTCTCAAAGCTCCGCTCCTCTCCGTTAATGGGACCAGTACAGTGCACCAGCTCCTATACAACATTTCCAGTACCGATTAACAGCCACCCATGAAGAGACGAGTCACAGCCACCCATATAATACCTATCAGATCACCAATGGTATTCCCACTGACTGCAGAGTGTGCCGGAGCGAATTATATAATTTTAAAGTGTCTTCCACTCTTACTACTGCAGTCGCTAATATCTGTATAAATATTCATCAAACAGAAGCGCAACCAAATTTTCACGTCTTCTGCTGTATGTAGTTTTTTTGTTGTTGTTGCCGCTTCTTTCCCTAGTTTAGAGGAGAGGGGGGATGAATAAAGAAAGAAAATAACCCACAGAGTAGATTCATCCAGAGTATTAAATTTCACTGCTTGGTTCAGGGAAAGAAGAGAGGAAAAGAAAAACAACCCAGAAATGCTGTTTTTCTCACGCTGGTGAAAAATTCCCCCAAATGAATCTAGACAGACTGCCTCAAAAAAGTCCCCGAGCTCCCTGGAAAAGCTCGGTTAAGTAGGAGAGGCATTGACAGGGAGTGGGAAGGGAGCTGCAGGCACGGCTTTAGGGATGCACCAGGGCTCAGGAGGAGCAGGGAAGCACCACCACCATGGCGAGCAATAAGGCAAAGCCCTACCGATAAGTATCAATACGATTTGGGGCCATGCCAGCAGAAACAGCTGTTGGAGGGAAAACTGATAACAATCAATCCCCGGGGGGGTTTCGGTGCCAGTGCACTGTGAGCGGATGGAGGGAAGAGCTGTATATACGGCCACAGGGATGGGCTCTGTGGGAGCATCCAGGAGCGTCTTCTGGTTAAACATCTCCCGCCTGATCCAAGGCAAGTGCCAGCTTCAGCGGCAGCTCTGGCCACCCCAGCATCCCAATGCTGCCCCATCCATCCCCGTCACCTTGAAATTGGACTCGCCATCGAGACTCGCTGTAGTGACGTAACAGGTCCCGTCAATGCTGCTCGAGGCCAAAAATATCAAGTCACAGGGGAAGGTCTCATCTGCTTTCACTTCTACTATGTCTCCAACCTGGAAGAAAGCACAGGCTTACAGGAAAAGGCCTCTTGGTGGTTGTTCGATGGTCACGGATTTCGTGTCTCTCAAAGCCCAAGAGAAATGACCTCAGCTGAAAGGGAAACGGGGTTTCAGGAGGTGACTGGGTCCTCCAGCACCACTCCCCAGCCCCACGGGTCGATCCAGCCCGGCACCAACTCGGATCACCCATGTGGCACACTCAGTGTTTATTTCTCTGCTAAACCTCGATGGAGCAAAAGACTCTGCACTCGCCTGAAGTGCGGGGTAATAAATTAACGTCAAAGCTAGTGTACTTTCCTGGCGTCCTTGGGAGAGTTGGAAATAGAAGAGGACTGCCTGTCCCGGAGAAGCGCAAAACACTGACAGATCTGTCACTTGTCATCCCGGGTACAGCTTTTGCAAGACAGCTTTTCAAAAGCCATCAAACAAAGGCAGCTTCACTCCTTAACAGGGAATGGCTCTCAGAGCATCGCTCCTGAAAGCGAGCTCACCGGGGCAGCTCGAACCCCACACATCCCTCCTCCCACCCTCCCCACGCATCCCCCTGTGTTCCCATCAGCTTCAAGGATAACCTGAGCTCTCTGTTAACGGTTACCTTGATTTTTTCACTCTCTTTCTGCACTTGCTTTGCATTTTCGACAATGAAGACATTGCTCTTGTTCACTTCGTTGTCAGCTCTGTGCCTCAGCCAGTCCTCGTAGCCCTAGGCACACAAATGCAGGCAACGCAAACTTGTTAACAAAGCAAGTAAACTAACGGAAGAGGATGAGCGAGGGCAGAGAGAGAAGGAGAGATTAAAAAGATGAGTATATTAAGCAGTCCTCGGACCTCCTCCATGCCTGACAAACCATCAGAGTAGTTCAGACGGCATCAATTTCTTTTAAAAAAACTTCATATGCATATCTGACAGATTCAGAACAAACTAGAATTACACACAAAAATAATCCATATGCAGTGCATGCCACCAGCAGCTAAATTACTGTAACATGTTTCTATTATTCTCCGTGTTGGCAAGAAGAGGCTGATAAAATGAATAATACACTTAGCACCCTGCAACTCTTTCCTATGGTAACGCTGGACAAGACTCTTCCTCTTCAGTCCTCACTGAAAGAATACAGCATTCAGATTTGAAGCAGCTAAGTTTGACTCCAGCACTCCCTTTCTGGCCCCTGCAGAAGCAACTTCTTTTATTATTCAATCCTTCTGTAGAGGAAATTTTAAGTGGCACACGTGCATACAATGGCAGGAAAAGGGGCTTTTAACAGCATGAGAAGATGAGGACTACATATTTTTGGGACTGAGTGGTTGAACAGAACGTGTCCTTCCCTTTTCCCAACACGGGAGGCAGAGCAGGGGCTATATTTGGAGCACATCACTGCATCCTGCAAAGACTCGGAGAGCATTTCTAAAAAGAGAAGAAAAATTCAAGTCAAGCTAGACTACCGTGGTAACCTTTACTGACCCTCGCAACTTGCTTACAATGGTACATCTAGAGATGGTTCCCGTTGCCAAAACACAAGACACCAATAACCACACAATGTGCCTCTGTCAAAAAGCACCAGTACGGTATCTGACCTTCTGAGATGGGTTCACGAAACCTACCAGCCCGTTCTGGTAACTTCTGAGTCTATTCAAATATATGCTCATCGTTTTCTCTACCACATGTACCAAAATCCATTTCCCTCTCCCCACATTGACGCTCGTACCTGTTTGATAGCTGTGACCGTGATGACAAAGAAGAGTGGGAGGCCGCTGGTCACCGGGCTGGTCGGGGTGTCCACTATCACCTGCAGAGAGGGAAAAAAACTACTGCTGACAACTGGTTTTCAGGCAGCAGAAGAAACAAAAACACTGATAATGGGGGGAAAAAGGCAGCTCATGCCAGTGGGGGTAAGTCACAGCCCAGCAGAGGAGGGAGAGAAGGATGGGGCACACAAGAAGGACAGGCACAGTCCCCAGGAGTACTCTGCATCTCAAGACGACTGCGATACCTCCTTCCTGAACATCATGGGATGTTCTCAGGTGGGAAAACCCTATCAGAAGTAGCTTCAAACCTACATTTGACCTTGCTCTGGTGGGAAACAAAAGCCTGGATGAGGGGCTGCTGGGAATGGGCGACATAAACGCACCTACTCAAAGTGCAGATGCCAATAAGCCTGTTCCCACCACAGGATGTGCTGGAGAGGACCAAGGCACAGAAGGAGATGGGGCAGAGGCAGCAGCAATGCATGAAGTGAAAACCACCCTCATTTCTCACTGAGCCACAGGAGGGTCTTTTCACCTCTTTAGCAGTGAAGATGGGGCACACCTGACCCCTAAAACACAACTGGTTATGAGAAGGACATCACCAGTCATCTTGAACCACTGACACTCAGAGGTTAAAAATAACGTGCATCAGCCCCAGTTACTTCGGAAATACACAGCAGAATGGAACATAAATATTTAAGCAAAATGGAAATTTGTATTTTGCCGTTAAGCTCTGAAATTTGGAGTGAAGAGCATGATTTAAGCACGGTGACTGCAGGAGTGCCTTGGGGTGGAGAGCTGGATCCTTCCCGAGCTCAGGGTGGTGCTCACACTGCGCCTCGAGCCAGCGCTACAGCAAAGACCAAGCCTCATCTTCCTTAATTAAACCTCTGGGCTGTGGGAAAACACTGTTTCTTCTGACTGTATCGTAGAATGGTTAGAGTTGGAAGGGACCTTGAAGATCACCCAGTCTCATCCCCCTGCCCTGGGCAGGGACACCTCCCACCAGACCAGGTTGCTCAAAGCCCCATCCAGCCTGGCCTTGAACCCCTCCAGGGATGGGGCAGCCACAGCTTCTCTGGGCAACCTGGGCCAGGGGCTCACCGCCCTCACAGCAAACGATTTCTTCCTCAGATCTCATCTAAATCTCCCCTCTTCCAGTTTGAAGCCATTACCCCTCAATCCTGTCACTACCTGTCTTTGTAGAAAGTCCCTCTCCAGCTTTCCTGGAGCCCCTTCAGATACTGGAAGGCTGCTGTAAGGTCTCCCCGGAGCCTTCTCTTCTCCAGGCTGAACCCCCCCAACTCTCTCAGCCTGTCCTCACAGCAGAGGGGCTCCAGCCCTTCGATCATCTTCATGGCCTCCTCTGGACCCCCTCCAAGAGGTCTGGGACCTGCTCCAACAGGTCATGACTCGGCCCAAAGGGGAAGAACAGCAGAACATGTTCATAACTGGAAGGGAATAACCTAACAGGAGGACAAGCTGCACCCTTGCCCCACCTGCCAAACCAGGACATGCAAAACTGGCCATTTTTCCCTTTGTCCCCAGAGAGGATGGGAGCACGAGAGGCAGACGGTGAGGGCTGTGACAACAGGGATGGGGAAGCTCAGCAGAAAGGCTTTGTGTCCCCACAAAGGGACTTTGTCTCCCTCCGCTTGTTTGGCACGCTCGCAGACAGCAGCATCTGTATATTTATTGTTTTAGGCTGCCCATAAAAAGCTGTGTTAAGGACAGGACTGCTCTTATCAGCTGGGTGGAAACTTTTAACTATGAAATGCCAAATCCTGCAACTTTACTCTCCACAACTGGACCCAAAGAGAGAAGAGCCAGAAGATATTGAAGAGGAAGATATTGAAGATAATGCTGCAAGAAGCAGCCAGGTAAGTGGCTTATGAGTTAACACGAGGGTAAACCAAGATAAACATAGTAAATATTTCCAGGAACACAAAGCCCTGCCTCACTCATAATGGGTGTAAAATGTTTACAGACAGAAAGTCCGGTAGAAACCGGACTTTGGAGGAACAACCTCGAGCGAGGACAGTGCCAAGTGTCACACAGACCCATCACACACCACATGTGTGATGGCCTCTCACTGGGGTGGCACCAGTGACGTTTAAGGCCAGACAGACAAAAGTTATCTAGCAAAAACTGTGCAGATCTTGGGAACACAAGAAGAAATTTGGCTTTTAGCTGAGAAGAGCAAGGGAAAGGACCTCCTGCTGCCCAGGAGTTTTCTGCACTGGACAAGATGCAGCTGTATGTATTTGTTTAAAGAGACGATACGATTTCTGTCCACACAAATGCTCTATAATAGATGTATGAACACAAATATTTGAAGTCGTCCCCAGAATAACTCATTTGTGTATTTGGAGATGGTGCTCCCTGCGCATCCCGTGGCTGGATGCTGCTCTTCCCCTTGGCAGCTGGTGGAAAGCCGAGGGGGACACAAGTAACGAGCCAGAACATCAAAGACAGACTCCTTTGAAGCTATTTTTGAGCTATTTTAGGACTTCAACAGCTTAATTTGGATCCACTTAAAAGTGACAAAATCCTCCTGTTACTTAATAGCTTCTTCCTAACTTATTCTTTGGGGGACCGAAGACCACAGTCCAGAAGTCACCTCCATCAACGAAAGGGACATCTTTCCTTTCTGGTGCCTCCTAAATTAGCTTACTGCTGTCAGCTCGGTCTGTCTGCAAACAAACTGGGACAATATGTTTGTCCTCCCAGGACAAACTCACTCCAGGCCAGCCCTTTCCACCAGGGGTTTACTCACAGTTTCCTTTGAGCAGTGCAATAGACAAACCAAAGAAACAGCTTCTGTTGGTGCTCTAATAGGTGTTTTATGTTTAATGCATGTACCTTCTCTTCCTCTCTATAAAACACAACCTGAATTTGGAGTCGCAGAATAATAGATGTTTGATAAAGGGTTTCAGCAGCAGGTAGAGAAGATGCACCAGGCAACTCCCCAACACCACGGTACTTGGCTCCTAACACAGCACATAGGGTAACTCTATTAATTTAACGTAGTTTAAAGATAGCTTAAATGTTCGTGCTTATCGATGCCATTTATCAAGGTATAACCCTGGCTATTTTAAATGAACGGAGTGGGCCTCAGTGTTTTTTTCAGGCAAGTGACATCTCCAGAACAAGCGCCCAGGGGCAGGCGGTTACTCTATAGGGCAGCAAGTGGATTAGTGCTGTCAGGTTGTTTTTTTTCAGTTGAGTTTGCTTTTCCTCTAATAGAACATGAGGGTTACTTCCTTACTTCAGAGGTAATCACAGAAAGGCTCTTCTCTCACCAGCATACCCCTGGTGCCTAAGCAGATAAGCCGCAACGGGTTTTGTAAGTATAATAAAAATATCACACGTTCTTCATGGGCAGAGGGTTGAGAGATAAAAGTGTAATACTGCATCGCTAAACGGCCAACTACACAAAAAGGACATCCCGGCTCCAGGGCACCACTCGGGTTAAAGGCAAATTACAAATTCACTCTGACAAAGCGGAGCAACGCCAGCAAAATCAGTGATGGAGAGGAGCCAGCTGCTGCCGGGGCAAACTGGCCTTTTGTGTAGCACTGCCAGGAGGAGCCGTCCTCCGCCGTCATCTTGGGATCCCCCGTTTCTACAGCTGCCACTGAAATTGCTATAAACCGTAACTCTTTTCTCTAAGGATAAAACATTTCAGTCACTTGCCTTTTGAACACGCGGCCCAGAACAGTGATACCCCAGACCTGAACCACCAAAACCCCAGAGAAGTCACCTAAAGGCAGGCTGTTTGCAGTAGCTGCACAGTGGCATTTAATTTGCCAGGGTAGAGTTTTTGATGCCTATTTTCAGCCCTAGAGCAGGTCATTCTGCTGAACCCCAGGCCTGAATACAGGATTTAAAAGGGGAAAGCACTGCAGTGATTTTCCCAAACTGCCTTCCCCCTAGTGGATTCGGACAGTCTGCTTTTCTTGCTGATAGAACAAGAAATGAGCGTTCAGGTTTCCTCAGGATTTGCCCCTTAACCAAAGCCATAAAGCAGAGCAGAAAAAGTTTGTCCATAGGTAGCATTTGCTATTTTGGCTGTGTAGAGCAGCTTCCCAAAGCTTCACACTCCCAAAGCTCATGCTATGCATTTTCTGAATTTTACTGAATACAGCCTCTCTCTCCTGCTTGCCTTGAAACTCACTGTAACCGAGATACAGAAACATCATATAACTTGGGAACATACACAGTTATGAAACAGAAGTAATAAAGATGATTAAAAAGAAAAAAGATCTTAGTTCCGTAGCATCAAATGTATTTTCACTGGTTGACTGATTTTAAGAGTTAAGATAGTTTTAAAACTGCTTCAGAAATCATTCAAACATCATCTCAGACAGACCCAAATATTTTAACTGTTATTACACCTCAGACAGTGTGCCATAATTGTAACACAGCTTCCAATTACAAAAAACCAAGCCACTCATAAGCACCAACAGAGTTGGTTTTGAACCTCAGCTCTCCTTCAAGCTGTGCTTACCGTCAGCACGTAAATAAAACCCAGCCTTGGCATCACAGCTCTTACCTGCACAAGGAAGATGATGAGGAAGTAGAAGTTGGCAATTCTTCTAAACTGTTCAAAAAGGTTCTTCGGGAGGAAGTTCCAGAGGGTGTACTGTGGGGAGAGAGCGGGGACTCACAAACAGGCCAAGAACGGGCACTTTGGCTACAAAATGGGAAGTATCTGTACAAAAATCATAGAGTGGTTTGGGTTGGAAAGGACCTTAAAGACCTTTAAGAAGCCTGCTGAATCATTTTTGTTGGAAAACAAGCATTTAAGAACAACATGGAAAATAACGGGTCTAATATCTGATCTTTCTGTCTGCCTGGAATAAGCAAAGAATAATAAGTAGCCAAGTCTCAAGACCAATGTCCACTTAATTATAAAAAGACACTGGTCAGGTGAGAAGACTCCATGCCCAGCAAATATACAATGGAAGAAAAAAAAAAAGAGCAAGGACACAATATTCAAAAATAAATCAGGGAAGAATTAAAATCAGCACTAAAACAAACCACTTGTCAGAGAGGGAAGTGACACAGGGGAAGGTGTCCTCTCTGAAGGACCCTCTTGCATGCTAGGGAATGGGAATGCTACACCAGTTACACATGGTTAGACGTAAAACTTTTCCCCAGTATAAGCTCAGAGAGCAGACATATAAAGACAAATAAGATCCAAGCTGTAATAAAAAGAAAAGAGAGGAACCCCCCCCCTTACAGATCAAGTACAGTAAACTAAAGCATAACTGTATGCCGAGCATTACGAATCCCAACCGACATAATATGTATCCAGCTGTGTTGAGAATATCGGATGCCACTTGTTTGATATTTTACTTGAATTAGCTTCAAATCTTTTGAAATAGCTTCATGAATGTCATGGAAAAAAGCTAAGCAGGAAGCAGACGGGTGTCATCACGGTTTTCCACCACAAACAAAAGCTGCATTAATACCGTATGAATGTTTCCCCTTTCATCCAAAGCGATAAACAGTGCATGGTTATTTTTGTCTTATCTCAAGAGAGGGGGGGAAAAACCACCACAGAACAAAAAAAAATATCAAGTAGGGGAATCGTATTTTTCTGTCTATTTATAAAATAATCCCCACTCCCTTCTACAAATCAGAGTTGCTGTTGTCTTGTGCTGGATTACACTTAACCTGGCCTTTCTTCCCAAAGGAAATGCCAGAAAATAATGTTTTTGACCCAAAAAAAACAACCCAAAAAAACAATGTGTCCATGTGCTTTGCCCTCATCCAGCCTAGAAGAAAAGAACTCATATGCATCCCCACTGGGATTGAGAGGAAGAATTAATAGATTAATAGAGCCTGGAGCTGTGGTGGAAGGTATGTACCAGGCTGCTCTGCTTGCAAACGGACCTTTACGCCCACCCTTGAGGAATTCAAAGTTTCTCAAGTTCAGAAACAAGCACTGAATAAAAGTCAGGGGGAATACCCAAGCAGGGAATACAGGTGCACGATGGTCCCGGAGGAGCGGAGCGAGCTCACCTTGGAGGAGACGATCCTGTTGTCGCAGAACTTCTGTGCCACGTAGGTATCCGTTTCTGAAACCGCACGGTGCCCGACCACCACAGTGCGCGTACCGACCCGCTTCTCCTCCCCGGCACACTGTCAGGACAACCAGGAAAGGGAAAAATTAGCTTCTAGCTCAAAAAAAATCCAAATATTTGTATTAACACCTTCCAGCTTCTGAAGGCACCATGCTGTCTGTTGGAAATAAGGCGGCTGGAACCTCAATTTCACTTCTCTACTTGAGCACGGAGAACAAAGATGCACACGTAAAGTCATTTAGCAAAACCAAGGCAACGTTGAGCTTGAAACCTAGGGTTTCAAGCCACCCCCCAGGACTGCAGCCTGTCCTACACCCCACTAGGGCATTTCACTGCTCCTGTCCACCATGCTCCTGCCCGACGCAGGACGGATGCCATCTGTGTTCGCAGCCTGCCAGGCAATTTTTCCTTATTGAAAGAGAATGTATCTTTACTGAGCACTTCGAGCCATTAGGAATATAATTTATCTTCTATGCATCTCTTCCTAGTCCCAACCTCTTCAGCCTTGGCTTCCTACAGCAGCTCCAGGCTTTACCCCAGGACGCTACAGAGGATGATGGAAACTGCATCCTCCTTTTACACTTCCTCTCCTAAGTCAAACCCTCAAGTCCATCCAAAACGTCTCATCACCACACTGGTGCATGCAGACTTGGGATTTAGCTTAAAAAAAAAAAAAAAAAGAAAAAAAGTAGTATACTTCTGCTATTTTCAAATCTCAGATAAAAGCAGAAATAATGAAGCAGCCAGTTTCACATCGCAGACTCCTCAAAAGGACAGGCGGGCTGCTGGGGATGCCAGCTTCTCTTGCGAGGGCTTTATTTTAAAGCAGAATGAGATGCCACAAGTGAACGATAACCTGGTGTCACAGGGCCAGGGGGCTGGTGACATCCCCTCTGCTCCGGGGAGGGACGAAGGGAATGGCAGCAGAATAAACCCAAGCAGAGGGGAAGCAAAGCAGCCCTCACACAAAGCCAGGACAGACATTTGCAACCATCAACATGGGGCTCTAGCAGAGACCCAGCCACCCCCCTGGCCCCCGCTGGCTTCCTGGGGGAGGTCACGGTGCCCAGCAAATTACAGATAGACCCTCCCAATTGCAATTTTCTATAACTTCATTTATAAACACGCGCAAACTCGTGTCAAGGCGGAGGCAATGCTGGTCCCTGCAGCCCTGGGGAAGGTTCTCAGGTGGACCAGGCAACACCATGAGCTCTGTTTCCATCAGCTCCCAGCTCCGGGCTGCCCAGCATAACCAAGGTCCTCAGCGGATCAGAAAAGTCTATTTTCAAAAGAAACAAAACTGGGCAATAGTTAAAAAAAACAGCTTTTTGTTCTGTCTGAGTTCTACCTGGCATATAACAAAGGGTCCCCGCCACAGATGCTCGCAGCCAAGGGAGGAGACCTGGCTGGCACCAGAAGTGTTTTGCAAGGCCGAACTTAAAATTATAAAGTCAATTTAAAATGCAGACTAAGAGGAGATGGGGTGGGGGGAAAAAAAAGGGTCTTCTCAGGCAAGGCTAAAGTTTTCTTAGAAGTAAGGTTCTGGATTTTAAAACACAAGCAAAGACGATGTTTGTCACTGTTCATGGTTGAAGGGCATTAGCACGCAGCAGGGCTGCTAAAACGCCGGCAGATACTGCTCATATTCCACTTAGTCTTACTAATCCCCAACCCTAGAGCTTGTTTGCTTTGAAACCTCACCAGGGCAAGTGCCAAAAATGCCAAATCCCTGTCCTGTGTCAGCTGCCCGGCATGGGCTGAGCCGGCAGCAGGGGGATGCTCCTGGCGTGCCCCAGGTCCAGCTCAGCATCCTGGCTGTCCAAAGGGCCCAGAGATGCCGGTCAAGCTTCAAGCAAAACCCAGCTTAGGGAAAAGGTGCTCTGAAAACAACCCTGCTAAGGCAGCAAGGCCCAGGATTAACTGCTGCTTAGGGAAAGTATAAAAAAAAGATTAAAAAAAAATCTAAGCCAATCTAATTCAGGTACCTGGAGCAGTGGCAGCTGAATGGATGCTGCTGTACCAGGAGCAGGGGATGACCACAGGAAGCAGCAGGTCTCCCTTCTCCCACCTGTGTCTGCAGCATCTTTAATAAAATAAGTGTTTTTACAGCGTGGCTTGGTGTGCTGACCACGCTTGCTACAGCCGTCCTCAAACCTCCAGTGGCAGCCGCTTAGATCGGAAGACGACAGTTCCTCCCAGCCATGTCCCTGCACCGCTGGGATGCAGAGCCAGCAGCAGCCACCAGGACCGGTCCCACCTCCACCGTGCACAGCTAGCAACCCAGAGACAGACGGGGCAGGGACACGTGCCCAGCTAGGGAATGCGACCAGCCTGGCACAGACTGACCACACTCCCAGCCTCATCATCACTGTCTACAGCAGCAACAGCACATCTTCTGATACAAGAAACTAGATCACAGAACAGTTTGGGTTGGAAAGGACCTTGAAGACCACCCAGTGCCACCCCCTGCCCCGGGCAGGGACACCTCCCACCACACCAGGTTGCTCCAAGCCCCGTCCAGCCTGGCCTTGAACCCCTCCAGGGATGGGGCAGCCACAGCTTCTCTGGGCAACCTGGGCCAGGGGCTCACCACCCTCACAGCAAAGCATTTATTACTAATATCTCATCTAAATCTCCCCTCTTCCAGTTTGAAGCCATTACCCGTTGTCCTATCACTACACAACAAGACCCAAACTAAGCTTGAAAAAGATTCTCTAATATATCTGCTGCATTATGGAGGTGGCAGACGTGGGGTCTCACCAACCTGCCCCGGGAGCACGAGCCAGAGCCATTCATCCCTGCCACAGCAGGAGGACATTCAAGGCCAGGCTGGACGGGGCTTGGAGCAGCCTGGTCTAGTGAGTGGGAGGTGTCCCTGCCCAGGGCAGGGGTCTGGAACTAGATGAGCTTTAAGGTCCCTCCCAACCCAAGCCATTCTATGATGATATGTGAAGGCCCAAAACAGAACCCAAACCCCAAGCATGGTATGTCAATTGAGCCCCACCAAGCTATCACCACCAGCTCCTGGGTGGGCTTTCACCCCTCAGCTCCCATTCAGTTATTTGAAGCATCTCCTACAATGAGGACGGCAACCCCCCTTCCAGGGTGCACCAGAGCCCTCTGCAGTGGTGGCCGAGAGAGAATTCCTCGCTCTGTGGTCTAACCAGCCTCCCACCGCTGCCAGCATTCCGTTTCCCATTCCCCTGCCCACCCCAGGGTGTCACACCATCACGCAGCCATGCAATTAAAAGCTCTTCTTTTGACAAGCCCACCTCGAACAGCTCCCCGAGTTACTAATGGATTGCTAAGTCTTAATAACGGCTCTCAACAGAGACTTAAGAGGAGATTTAGGAAGTAACTGCCAGGCTTTGGGGAAAATTCTAAAATATGCAGATTAGCGGGGAGAGGATTTAGAGGACTTTTCCCAACCGCCTTTCATCAAAAATTTTAATTCTGATGGCAAAATAAAAAGAAAGTATTACTTGGATACAATTCAAACAGCAGCCTCATTTCATGGTGGGGTTTTATAAAGCCTGTGCACAGGGCGCAGGACTCTGCTGGTCCAGGAAAAAGCCCAAGTTTCTTCGCTGTTCAGAGCCGGGAATGCCAAAAGGATTATTAAAGAAAATAAACAATTGCATCCTCCCCATATACACTTTATCACCTCCCTCTGCCGGAGGCGTGGTGTTTGCAAGAGTGCTGGGATAACTAGAGCTCTCCATGACGATTAGCTGGTGCCAGACTGTCCCACAGCCTCGGGAAGCCCCAATTTGTCCTCCCACCGAGCCATGAGCACCTGGAGATGGTGGTAGGTGACCCCAGTCCCCTCTCTGCTGTACCATGTCCCAGCAACCCAGAGGAGGTCCCGGCAGCTGGTCCTCAAGCACCCCAGGGGACATCGCACACCCCCGGAATCGAGATGGGGGCGGGGGGAGAAAGAGGTGTTTTTGAGAAGAGCCACTATCCCATTTGCATCACTTGAGGACCAGCCCCAGAGACGTGGGCCTCTCCTGCAACATTTCAAGCTCCTGCTCCGCTCCCCCAGCATCCAACCAAGCCCATCACTGAGCAACTTCTGGGCATCTGACCCAGCTGAAGGAGCTGAGCTGGAAGACAACAGCCAGAGAGTGAAACACAAATCACAGACGATAAAGATGAGGCTGAGGAAGCTCTTCTGCCAGGAACATCTTCCCGCGTTGGCAGCTCACTATCTATGTCCGCTCCCCACCTTGGGCAGGACCAGGCTGCAGTAATAAATAACCACATCGTTGCCACCAATGCTGCAGGGCAAAGCGCCACTGCTGCGGTACAGCCTTCCTCCCGCCACAGAGAAATTCAGGTACAGAACGTATTTCTCAACTACTTTGATGTAACCCAACCTTCCTGTACTCTCAGCTTTGTATAATGCCCACTTATTGCCAGAAGCAGCAGTTCTGAAGAGAGGGCATTAGGGATAATGGCTATTTTCTGACATTGTCCAAATTCAAAAAGCCCATCTACACCCATCAGTATGCACATGGAAGGCCAGCTGAGGCTTGGAATTTTGCTATAAACTTTTCTTCAAGCAGTTGGGAATAGGTACGACTTGAAGGCATCAAACTAGGGCTAAAAAAGCCAAGGGATGCAACTAACAATCCAACATCATGACTCGAAGCTGTTGGAGGATTACAATAGAGACGGCAGAATTCCGTTCACAGCCCACAGCTCTCCCCAGATTCTTCACCTGAGTTTGGGCAAATCTCCCTTCGCACCTCCATCCCTCTCCATCGGTGTCCTTCTCCCACCAAGACGTCCTGTCCCACCACACCAGCCCCCCCCCTGCCTCCCGGAGAGGGTCCCCTGCGCCCACCCTCCAAAACTTCTGGGAATCGGTCAAAGGACCCGGCCGGCACTTGATAAAAGTTGCAAACCTGGGGTAAAAAATTAGCAAGCCTGGGTAAAAATTAATGGAGTTAGACCGAGTTCAACCACAGAGGTGAACCTGTGCTAGGCAGCCGCTGGTGAAAAGGAGCCACTCTTGAGTGGGCTATTTCTAGGGCAGCTGCAAAACACAGTGTTTAATTATATCCCCCATGTGGAAAACAAGTGTCTGTGCTACCTGCTGGCCCCATTTCCAGAAAAAAAAAACCAAACAGTGGCAGAAACCCCCCACACACACACACAACACCACCCCCACCATTCGATTTACTCTAGTTTCAGAAAGCACCTAAAGCAGAGCTAAACTAATCAAAAGAAACTCCTTTCATATTTGCGGAACATATCTGCAAGCCACAAAGTAAACACAAATAACTCATAGAAAAACGATCTAATAAAAACCACAGGCATTTTTTTTTTTAAAAAAAAAAGGTCATCCGCTAAAAACAGAGATAATTATATGGTACGAGTACAAAGCTCAAACGTTTGAATGAAATCACAGCTTATATTAAATATATGCAGAAGAAAGATTACATCACATTACTTGGCTTAGATCTCATGAACAGTTTAAAGTCTAATCACTCTCGTATTGTTCCATTTATCATAAAAGTAGTGGAGAAGACGACCTGATTTACAGAAAAAGCCAGCAAAAATAACACCACCTCCCAAAACAGCCTGTTCCAGCTCCTGTTTCATTTAGTCCCAGAAAACACAAATCCACAATTTTAAAAAGCCTATGTAAATTTAACTGTAACCTCCCCAAACCGTCTGTCACTCTCAAAAAGTCCCTCAGCACACCAACAGAATTGCCCAGCTGATATACTTTTAATTGAAACTTTTCTTGCCAATTTTTCTATTACTCTTTGTCCTTAGTCATTTCTATGCAAGTACAAGTGATGCTTTGAAAAAAACCCTTAATAATTTAGCAGCTCGGACGATGCTTACCCACACCGACCACATTTGTAGGGCAGATCTCCTAATTTAGAGAGAGAACTCCATCCGTCGGCATCAACCCCACCGTTCTGCCCTGCGCCTGTGGGAAAGGGTCGATAACATGCCCAGGCCTTGGGGAAAAATAAACAACACTGCAATTAAAATACTAAGAGCCCATAGGTCCAATAGAAAGGGCTGAAGGTGAATGCAGCTCTCAGCTCATTTCCCACCAGAGGGGACTTTGGTTGCTCATCCCTAAGTGGAAAAGGGAAGGATGGTACTTTGGGAAAGTAAAAGGTTGAAGTTTAAACTAGTATCCCTTCTGCTCCCTTGAGGTTGAAGCTCCTACTGATATTTCCACCAGAGAGAACAGGAACACCAAGGAGCAACCACCAGAGACAAGTCACCTCCAGCCGAGGGGAGGGCAGGGGGGAACCATGCGAGTCCCCAGACCAAGAGCAAAAGAGGAACCATGGCAAAAAGACCAATACTTTTGGTTTTTTAAACACCATGGTCAACACATGATGGGGCTCAACACCCCAACCTCATCCCCGGTCCCTATTGGGGATGACAAAGCAGTGGATGATGTTCTCTAGCAGAACATCGTTGACCCAGATCACACCATCCTTAACGCAAGTCAAGGTGCGCCCAGCGACATGAGGGGAGAGCCTGTCCCCATGTCCCTCCTGTCCCAAGGACATGCTGCCTCACCATATGGGCTTGCAGGAAGGTCACCTCCACCGAGGACAACGGGCTGGAGAACAGCAGAGCCTCACCAGGCCGAGTTTCCTGGAAAAGCTGACTGAGCCAACAAAGCCACCAATAAAAGCTGAGAGGCACGGCGGGGCGGGGAGAACAGGGGAAAGGGCTACTTGAAAGATTTAAGAAGGGTGGAGAGAGGAAATACAAGAGGTTTTTTTTCCCCAGAAAATAAGTTTACAGGAGGTCCCGGCCCTCTCCCAGCCTCAGGAAGTGCCACACACAGGGGTCACGGCCAAGAAGAGCTTTTTTTTGGTGCAGGCGTTGGTTTGGTTTGCTTGGTTGCCTTTTACTTTTTCCATCTTTTTCCATTCCTATCCCCCAAATCACGCAGAAACGCATCTTCCCAGCGGATGCACCACATCCTCCTCGATCACAGCCTCAGCTCAACAGCACTTTGCAGAAATTCAGGTTCACATAGGATGCAGAAAGCCCAAACCAGCAGCTATCGACTGGGACAGCATTACTTCAGTGCTCCCGTTTGGTGGAAAACCTGTTGCTCCTGTTCAAACAGAACCACCGACCTTTGGAAGTTTCCAGGATCTCAACTCTTGGGTTTTTTTCCACCCCCCCTGCCCCGTTGGCAGCCGGGGTTATGAAACCAGGGTTCATCTTGACATGCAGGCAGCATATTTTTATTTTTGGCAGGCCAAGAGTAAAATTCAACCAGCAGGCTGCCAGCATATCAAATTCTAGCTCAGAGGAACACTTCAGACCCAAGAACAGAAAAAGGGGTTTGAATAAGAGCCCAAGTGTTTTGCAGAGGTCACAAAGCAAAGACAACGAGGTCTTCCCGTCTCCAAACCTCCTCCTCCCTCCTTTCCCCGGCTCAAGCTGTGCACATATGTCTGCTCATTGGCAGCTATTTCAGCAGGGCAGCAAGCTCTCCAGAGCAGTGATTTGCCCTGGCAAAAATTAAAGAAAAAAACAGGAAAAAAAAACCCTCGAAGTTTGCAATTGTCAACACTGGCATCAGCCAGCAGAGCTATAATTTGTTGGTTTTCCCCATTGCTTTCTGGTCCTCTGAAAGCCTGAGCTCTTCAGTTATGGAAACCAAAAAAAAAAAACCCCAACCCTAAATACTACATTACACATCCCAGCTCAGCCAGATGTTACCCTGACCTCTGCCACCTACACACATTTTTGCCCTTTTTAAAGTTTTTTTCCCCAGTGTTTCAGAGCCAGCCAGCAAACAGCCCATCTCCCAGAGCAGGTTCCTCCTGTTCCCCTCCCTCCCTAGGAAGCAGACCCCCCCGTGCATCACAGCAGCACCCCAGGAGCAAGGGCTGGTACCCAGGGCTGCATCCCCCCGGGAAGGCTGTCCTGGAGGTATTTCACCCCACATCTATCGCAGGGTACCCGAGCCCTGCGCCAGCATCACAGGGTGCCCTCCGCCCCCACACTTGGTACCCAAGATCCCACACACACCCCCCACATGCTGGGTCACATTCATTTTTTTTCCCCACAGCAAAAAAAACCCAAAAGCTGTGGGTTTCTAACCCTCCCCTGTGCCGGACTGCACGGAAACATTTCCACAGAAGTAGCAGGAGATAAAAGGAGGGAAAAAGGAAGGAATCACCTACTTCACCCCTCGCTCCACAGCCAAAATCAGCTCCAGACCCCATGGGGAGTATTTTCATCTCCGGACACTACAGTAACCAACAGATTTCTCCTTGGGGCTGCGGGCACAGTTACACTAGGATGCTGGATCAGTGCAGTCCACCCAGTCAGGAGAGAAATCCTCAACATGTGGCTTAGAATTGTTTATCTTCAGGAAATCCTTTTGGCTCATGTTCCTGCCGGGCTGGGAAACAGAGCTGAGGAGCAGCTCCAGCACAGCACACCCTGCCCGGGGCTGAGTGAGCTCCAATGCCAGCCGCCGGGTTTTCCAAGCAGGAGGGAATTCCACTTATCCACAGGGATCTGTAGATAGGGTTGGAGCTGGCCCTGGGATGCTGAGCTTGGTGTGGTCCATCCCAGCACCACCAGAATCCCGGGAGGTGACTCACAACATCCCCATCCCGTCCCACCACAGGCACTGGGATAAAGGCGTTCCCGCTCTCCCAGTTATGACGACAAGCGCCATCTCACAAGTTTTCCTCTCTCTGAGCATCCCGTCCTCCCACCCTGCGCTTGCCGGAATGGGACTTCTCAAGTGGAAAGTCCCACTTCCAGCCATTCAAACTGCGCTGGGAGAAACCACCCCAGGGAAGGGATGTAACTCCATGATATTCATCAGACTGAAAAAAGGACAACTTGCCCTCCGGGCATCACAGCTCGTTTTACTGTGCTCCCTCCCTGAGCAAACATTTCTAAGAAAGGGTGAGCTGGAAGGAAAAGGGTGGAAAGAAAATAGAAATAATAAAAAAGAATAAAAACATTCCACAAAAACAAAACTGAGGGGGTGCCCCCAGTGCAGCCCTAGCCCTCCCCCCCCACCAGCGCTCAGGACCTCACATCACTCCTACAGGCAGGAGCTGCTTGGCTTTGCGTGAAGGCTGGGGAAGAATTACACAGAAATCATAATAAAAGAAGGCAGGGCTGCTCACAACGGGGATTCCCCCCCCCTACCCTTACATTTAAGTTCCCGGCAGTCAGATTTTTTTTGGTGGTTTTTTTTATTTTTTTTTTTTTTTTTTTCCCCCTCTTAAGGCCATTGAGACCCAGGCGACAGAGCACAGCGTCGCCACAGTCTGGCAGTGCTTAATTTTTATTACTGCTGAAAAGGTCTGGGATTGCAATATCAAAGAAATGCTTCAAATTGCCTGGTTTTGCCTGTTGCGCATCTTACTCAGCTTTCCCAGGCCCTTCACCAGACAAGAAAAATAGGATCCCTCTGTTTTGCAAATCAGTGCATGTGCCACAATATTTTAAGGAAATTACATCTACCAAGCGAGCGCTGCCTCCGTTTCCCACTTCATTAGCCTTAAAAGGCTATTTATAAGCTTTAAAAAGCCTTATAAAATCTTACTAAGGGGTAGAGCATACTTCAAGGTAGGCCAGACTGGTTGCTGACCCTCTGAAAGTACACGGCTAGAAATTACCAAGCCCCCCACCCTACAAAAGCAAGGCTATAAATCCTTCAAATCCCACAAAATTCAGCTGAAATCCCACTGCAAAAAGCCCGCAGGAAAGTGTTGCTCACCCAAGGCCATGAAGGAGGTTAACAGGAATCTTGCTGAAGTGGCAAATAAAAATAACAAGCCCAATTTGCCCTCAAAATACCTGCCTGCGACGCCTCATGGGTGCTTACCCTTCCTTTCTGCTGCGGGAGGAAAATAAAAATCCCTTTACAAACAGCTGAATCACAAATAAGTGCATTAAGCTTTCATTAATGAGAACAGGACAAATGTGGTTGGGCTACAAACGCTATCGAATACAGCTGGATGTCAACAGGCATGCTTTTAGTAAGCTCAATTGGCTTCGCTCGGAATTCCATCTCAAAACGATTAAAGTTTTGGGAAAAATAATGACTGGAGTCAGCAAGATGTAACAGGTGCCCAAAAGAGACGCACACGCTGCAAATCACGTGCACAAGGGACTGATTGCACGAAGAGCTAAAAAAGCTTTTTTAGAGAGTCTCGGTTCTGAGCAGCATCCGTGGCAACGAGCATCCCTGTGAGGGCGTGGAAAACGATGGAGGGGAGGAAAAAAAGCACAACAACCCAGGACTGCTTCTCTGCCACCAGCGAGTCCCCGGCTACTGCCACCACGGCTCTGCTGGCCACCCAGCCCCGCAGCTCCAAACCAAATGCACTTTGCCAACCTGGTGCCGAACGCTGGCCAGCAGCTCCCTGGATTTTGGCTAAGCCCATAACCAAATATATATATTAAAAAATATATAAGAAAAGAAAGAGCCCATAAGTAAATATATATATACACACACATAAAAGGAGCCCATAAGCAAAACTAAAATGTATGTATATATAGAAAAGAAAGAGCCCAGAGGCAAAACTAATATATATGTATATAAAAAAGAAAGAGCCCATACACAAAAATAAATATATATGTACTTTGATGCACCTATACATCTCGCATATATGCATATTTAATGTGTATATATTGCACCCATGCATATTTAATGCATATATATATTGAAATTGCTGCAGCCTGCGGGCAGAACAGGCTTTTCCTGACCTAGCAGCCCTGCAGGAGCTGGGAGAGGGTAGGAGACCTTTTAAAACAGGAAAGTTCTGCCATTTCCCCAGGCTACAAGTTATTAAATTAAGCTTTGAAACAGCTTGCCACTTACTGGCCCTCCACTGCGGCATCCAGGCAGTACCAGCATCGCTTTCCTACTGTGAAAGGGTGACGGCAACCCACGTAATGGCTAGAGGAAAAAGTCTTGGAGTCAAGCGTGTTACAAAAAGCAAAATACAAACTGCCCAAATCAAGCATTAAGCAATTCAGGCAAAGGCTAGCGAGAGCAAAACTATAGGAGAGAGATTAGTATGTTATAATTTAATAATAATAGAGATAGCTTACAATCATGAGCAGCACAAGCAGCAGTGTCCTTATTACCCATTTCCAATGACCAGGACGCACTTTCCAAGTGGCACGGTGTCCCCAAAGGCCAGACAGGGCCCCAGCACATCCCACGCTTCACCAGCGGGTCCTTCATCCAGCCTTCGCTGCCAACAACCACCCAGGGGCGTGAGGCAACAAATAGCCACAGCCAGGCAGCCCGAGATGCTGGGGACCAGCCTGGCATCTGCATGGTACTCACAAGTCAGAGCTGCGAATCTCCAGGCAAATAAGAGAAAACACTACAAAACACAGAACCTCAGTACCGCTTGGCAATTCAAATGGGGGCGGCAGGGGGGGGAAGTACTTTGCATTTGCAAGAGATGAGCAATGGGGAGAGGGGCAGAGGCTGCAGGGGATGAGCAGCGGAGTTCTCCCGGCTCCCAGGCAGCATCCCGGGATGCAGCATCCTCCGCACAGCCCAACGGCAGGGCTGGATGCTGGACGCTCCACAGGCAGGCAATGTCCACAACACCCCGTGTCCAGCACCAGCAACACCTGCTCGGCAAAAAACCCAGCCCACCCTTCCCCACGCCAGGAATAGTCCTGAGCTGAGCAAGGAGCAGCAGATTTCAGTCCAAACCCCCAGGTAAGGCATTTTCTAAGATCCCCTCGGGACAGACCATCCCAGCACGGGGAAAGAGCTTCAGCCTGCTCCCCCCAGCAGGGCACATGGGGACACTTTTTGGGCACAAGGCCACTAAAGTGACCGGCCAAGCCACACAGGAAAACCTCTGCGCTGCCCCGTGGCCTCAGCACCCGCTTCCTACACACAACTAAAATACAGGAAACTCCCTTGAAAATCCCCCCAGCAAACCTTTTTGGGGAAAAGCAAATGGGTTAACAGTGCACTCTGTCACCCCGCCTCCACATTTCATGGAAAATTCGCCTTTCCCCAGACACCCCGGCCAGGATGAGCAGCTCGGTGACACCCTCACCCCTGCCGTGCCAGCTCCTCCGGCCACAGGGATCACAAGGTCCCCCCACTCGGGGCCACCCCAATGTTTTCTCAGCAAGGATGGAGGGTTAAAGCCCGCCCCCCCCCAGGGGACAGAGTCCCGCAGCCCGAGGAATTACCAGCCAAAAGCTGGGTTTCTGTGTCACCACCCGCAGATGACAGATACAAGTGGGGGTACCATGGGAGGAAGATGCTCCCACAGACCCAACCTACATGGATAAAAACCTCCATCCCTGGCAGAACAATTAATTTTGGTGTGAAGGTTTCTTCCACCTGAGACACCCCAGTAACGCTCTCCACCAGCTTTGCTTTTAACCAACATCTAAAAAAAACGAAAAAATAGAAACCTCACCACCAGAGAGGACATCAACGGTTCCAGCCAGAAAGCAGCAGTTTTAATGGGAAAGGAAGTGCATGAACCAGAGGATGAAATCAAAGGCAAGGCCGAGAAGCTGGCTATTAATAGATGGCCTGTTTGCTTTTACACTTTTTATTGTTAAACACAAATTGCCATGCCTTCAGACAGTTCAGCTCCCAACCTTCCCCGCACAGCCCAGACAATCCTTATTATTCTTAGCAAAATACCAACTGGAGACAAAACCGGTTGCAAGCAAAGAATAAAACGCAGCCTCCAGACACATGTGATTCTCCACAGAAAAGTTTCTGCACAGCCTGGGATTAATTGGCAGCACCATTTATCATTAATGTTTGACAGGTGCTTTCCAGTGTCCCTCCTCACGGCAATTTTTAACCTCTCCAAACTTTAACTGCAAGCACGAACCTTTCCATGCAGCTGCTTGTCTGAGGCTGGCTTTTCTCTTTTTTGTTTGATTTTTATTTATTTTTAGTCAAAGGGTTGAACTATTTCTGGGAATAAGGCTATGGGTTAGGAGACAGCTTTGCAACATTAAAGAGAAACAAGTACAGGAATCCAAGAAACCCCTCTGTCCGCATTTTCCCAGGGAATTTGGAAAACTCCTGTGGACCCATTTTCCAGGGTAAAGGCGTCAAAAAGGGATTTCAGCCCTGGGAAAGAGCCTTTTGCAGCTGCAGGTTCCCAATTTGAGCCTTCTGCTGCCTTCGCTGTGGTCAAGCACAGGCTGCCCTGCGGCCACTATAGGGGAACTGGCCTTGTGGACACAAAACGCGGTTAACATGTTAAATACCTGCTACAAAACAAACTCCAGCAAAGCTCATGAGAAATGAACTTCATTAAAAATCCTTGCTCTTTTGAAGTGCAGGATTTCTCCCAGCAGAACTGCCACCCCAAGTCACAGAGACACCCCAGCCCCAACCTCAGCTGCTTGGGGGTGTGTGTGAGGGGGGTGTTGGGGGTTTTTTTTGGTCACATTAATGAAAGCAAAACGCTTCTTGCCCAGGCTGGCAGTCAGGTACAAGGTATCTGACATGCAGCCTCACCCTCAAGTGGTTAGCATGTCTGGATTGGGTGAAAAAAAGCATTTCTCAAGGCTTCCAACTCCTACACCTATGCTCGTCTTTCTTACTAGAATAGGAACTGCAAGCACACTGTAATGTTTGGTTCACACTCTAAAAAAAAAAAAAAGAAAAAAGCAAGCATCAAAGAAAATCGCAGATGTGCTCCGTGTCCCAAAATAGACTTTATTACACATTTGCCGAAAAAAAAAACTAAACTAAAGATGGGAGTGTAAATCAGCATCCTCCAAGCCTAGACTCAGACATCTCCCACCACAGGCACCCCAGCGCTTCCCAAGTCAGGCAGGGAGTGGGGGGTGGTGGTGGTCATCCCCCGACCCGTCCCTGCCCCTTCTCACCAACTCCCCATCACCAACAGGGAACTTACTTCCCCTTCTGCAAAGTGACTTTGGGCCATTTCTCACTTTCTGCCCTTGGAATAGGTCTCGGTGGGGGGATTTTCCCGCACAGCAGCAGGTAGGACCTGCCCTGCTCCTTCCCCCCCTTGAATCATCTCCCCAGCCTCTGGCACACACCTCTTGAATCAACACACGCCTTCTCCGAGGCATTCCTCCTGCCTCAGTCCCTCCCCGAAGGGGCCAGCCAGGGCTTTGGGGACACGAGGGGACAAAGCCAACGGCTCCAGGTGCTGCAGACACCACCTCCTCAGCTTCTTCCCCTGCGAGGGGTGTGGGGTTGGGGGGGACACTCAAAGTATGACAACCTTCCAAAANCTTCCAAAAAAAAAAAAAAAAAATAAAATCCAAAGGGGCTTTGGAAAACCACAGCAGAGCCCAAATGGAGCCCCAAAGCTCACCGCAGGCGCTGGTCACAGCCCCACAGCCAGCCTGAGGGTACCCCCCATCGCTCACAGCTGCGCAGCAGGGACGGGTAGACACCCCAGGAGAAGACCAGCAACGGGACATCACCACCAGCCACGAGCAAGGCAAAGGCACCGAGCCGCCACACAGGTCCACCGCACACCCATCCAAGAGGCATCTTCCTTCCCCAGTGTCGAGCAAATGCTCTCGAGAGCCAGGAGCTCGGCACTCGCAGAACACCAGGGATTTACCAGGGCACCAGCCGCAAAGAGGATCAGGCCCCACGGTGTTTAATTAAAAGGGAATAAAACAACTAAGGTCCTGTTGTTAGGCACTGTGCAAACACACAAAACACCAAGAATTTCGCTCCCAGTTAGGGACTGTTTGTTATTTTCTCACCTTGGACTTTACACAAGAATAGGAAAATACCAGTACAAGGATCTGCAGCAACCGCAGAGGCAAGGGACCCAGGCGGCAACACCACGGTGGGCAAGCACCAGCCCGCGGGCACCCAGAGACAGGGGGTACACCGTGAGGAGGGTTTTATTTCTGTATTTCTTACTTAGTTTTTACAAGAGCCCCAATCCCCACCGGCTGGGGCCCTAAGGTACGACTATCTGCATGCTTCAGAATTATCCAGGAAAAATAATTAAAGGGAAAAAAAAAGCACATTATCTTTGATACATGACACTAGGACCAGTGCTTCCCAGGTGTCTGCCAAGGCAGTTTGGAGAAGCCCAGCATCAGGAGACGACCAAACCCTCCCCTGGTCACCAAGGCACTGCCCCGCTCTGCCCCCACATCCTCCCTGCAACAGCAAGCAGCATGAGACTAAAAAAAAAAAAAAAAAAAAAAAAAAACAACCCCAAATCC
>VXBH01004558.1:189316-199748 GCA_013400035.1 Rynchops niger | reverse complement strand
TTTTTTTTTCTCTATTATATTTTTGACATTGTTATTGCCTGGTGATAAAACAGCCTTTTTCTGGAGCTATATCCTGTGCAGCAGGGAGTTTTCCTGGTGACATCCCTCGCCGGCAGCCCCAGGGACCCCCAGGACCACACGGGATGCTCAACCCCAACATCCAGGAGCCACCCTCATCTCAGCAGCCTGCCTTGTTCCTATTTTAACCAGCCAATTTCTCCCTGGAAACTGAGTAAAACACACCCTGTTGCACCACGACTGGGCCCAGGGAGCAGCCGTGTGCTTCCAGAGACCTGGAAAACACAGATATTTTTTTCTCCCACTTGGCTTTTTTTTTATTTTTAAAGCAAGAATAGTACTTTATTGATTGTACCAAGGCTAAAAGCAGTCACATTTGCTCTACTTAAGCACCAACCGTCTGGCAGTTTTTCCCCACAGTGTGATATCTCTGAGCTCGCACAGAAAGCTTGCCCTGGGCAGCACTAAAATAGCTGGGTGTCAGACAGGCAGGAGTCTACTGGTTTTGGGGTTGGTTTTTTTTAGCCCCAGTTATCCCAGTGCAGCAGCAGGGTGGGNCTTTTTTTTTTTTTTTGCTACTTTTCCAATGTTTTCCCAGCCTGTTTGTGCTGGCTAGAAGAGGGAGCTGCTCTTCCGGGATGTTTTGCCTGTTGCAGGGTGCTGGGATGGGTGTTGAAGAGACCAGTGATGCCCAATGAACCACCAGCCTTTGGGCACCTAGGTGTTTCCAAAGGCCGAGACAGCCTGGTTTACTTGGCCCATAGAGAAAGAAAAAAAGAAGCTATAGTCTGCTCTTCAATATATTTCTACAGGCGTAATTACTCCTCATCTTTCACCTGCATTAACAGGTAAGAAGGGAATCTGGTTTCACCAGCAGAAGAGAGGATCCATGCAGCTACACTCATCTTTACGATTCCCATTGCAGCCCCTGTCCGGGGGGGGGGTCTGAAATCATAGAATTGTCTGGCTTGGAAGAGAACTTTAAAGGTCTTTGACTCTATAAATAAATGCTGCTGTTATTTATTAAAAGTTTGCTGGAGTTCGAACTAGAATGCAGGACAGACTGTGACATGGAATTAGGCATTACATAGGTAATTATCTGTAATGTACTGCCAACGGTGGCTGTGGCTAAGGTGTCAGAGAAAGACCCTCTTCCAGTGAGCTCCCAGATGAAGCCAGTCTGAGCAAACCAGTACAACTGGGAAGCAAGTTTGGTCTCCCATACTCAGCCAGAGCAGAACCGTAGTGTCCCGCCACACACTGGATTGCTTAAACCCCTCTGTGATCCTGCTCGCCCTGCAGCCAACAGCTCGATTTCGCTGGAGAGATGGAGGCAACCATCACCCCCGCTTTGCCTGCTGACACAGCAGTCTCAGGGCAGCGAAACCCCCCAGCTCAGCACAAACCATCCCCACAGAGGGGAAGCAAAACAACCCTGACTGGGCTTTTTTCCCCACCCTGAAATGGCCTGCATGATTCAGCTGCTGATCTGGGAGCAATTGTGTCAGCTCACAGGTCTTTTTTACAAAGGAATCTGGTTTTAATGCACTTTTTATAGCCACAAACAGGTAGTCCCCAGGGTACCAAAGGACCAGAGCCAGCAGGGACTCCATCCCACATCCAGGCATGCCTTGCCCACAGCAAGAGGACCACGAGAGACAGGTCCCAGGGAGAATTTTGCACAATACAGAAGAGAATCACAGAATGAGTTGGAAGACACCTTAAAGCTCACCTAGTTCCAAACCCCCTGCCCTGGACAGGTGACACCTCCCACCAAACTCAAAGCCCCATCCAACCTGGTCTTGAACACTTCCATATGGCTCCACTGGGACCAATCACCACTTCGACCAGCATCAAAACCTAGTTGTCCAGGACATCTGCCAAGCTCCCAGCAGACTGCCAACCAGGGCAACCTGAGGGATTGCTATGAACTACTCACAGCTTGGGCGAGTCCATCAAATCCTTTCACAAAACAGTTCTCACGTCCTGTAGCCTTTGGTTTTTAATGTTCTCGGCGATGGAGGCTTTTGAACCTCAGGTGGTGAGAGCCAGCCTCCCCACCAACCTGGGGACACACGCTAACCTTCACGGCCTTTTTTTTTTTTTTTTTTTTTTTTTTAAAAAACCCCACTTATTTTTGCAGTATTCCTTGCTGCTTCTGCCACCGTGTGGCCAGTTAGAGGATGCGAGCTTTCCTTGGAAGAACATGCAATTGGCTTCCCATGTTTTAAGACTGTTTGATGGATTTTTATAATATCTGGTGGAGTATGAAGTCAATGGAGATGTATTACTTCTCTTCAAGGTCCACCCCACCTCCTGACAGGTACCACAGATTTATCTTTAGTGCTGTGATGGCTTGAAGCACATCTCATTAGCTGCCTATCTCAACAGTTCATTAATTTATTGTAAGGGCATGACCTCCCTGTTGACTCACTGCTTGGGGAGCTCCTGCTTACATTGGGCAAGAGGACCAAGGAAGGGGCACTCATTGCTGACCACGACCACAGCTACCTGCTTCCAAAGTAGGGTTTTCTCTCTGCCGCCCACCCCCACTGAGGACCATCCCAGGGCCATCTCCATCTGGGAAAGTCCGAGTTCATGCTCCATGCTGCTGCAAAGACTGGCAGGGCTCTCTCCTTGTACAGGTACATCCATGTGCTGGGACCCCTTCCCTGGGGGGATGCCAAGGAGGAGCTGACAGCACCTGAACAGGGCAGACCCTTCACTGATAAATGCTGTTCCATAAGAAATTGGAGCACTTTTGCCAGCAGACACCACAGCAGAACCCCTGTCTGCTCACATCCGAGGCTTTCAAACCCACTCTGCAGCGGGCTTTGCTTACCCTGCAGGGTACTCCACAGGGCTCACCAGTGGCACAGGACCAGGTGCTCGCTTCCTGGAAGTAGTCAAAGCCACCCAAATGCTATCTGCTGTAGTCCTACACATGGCTTTTAGCTGCTGACAGCCCTGGGTAACCCTCATCGCCCCTCACCAGGGTGGGGTGTAGCCTTCATCCTCCCCTCATGCCCATCTGCCTGGAGAAAGCAGGTCAGGACAGGCCAGGGAGCACCCAGTGTGCCATTGGGGATGTCACAAGGAGGGATTGTGTCATACTGCAAAACAGGCAGGAGGGAAGGAAGGAAGCCAACATCTGTCTGCAGAGGGGTTTGCATGGAAACTGCTCCCTTTGGAGCCTACACATCCCATCCCCTCCGAACCAGCACTGGTGGAGAGCACCACACAGTGCCAGTTCCCAGAGTTCTGCCTCACCGCCTGCGCCAAAACCAGCCATTTCAGGCTTATGGCTTCCTCCGGGAAGTCACAACCTGCAGCAGGGACCTCACAAGGAGCGCTTCTGGGCTTTCCCCAGCTTTCCAGGAAAAAGGAAGGAAGAGGCAAGTTGAGAGCCTGCACTGAGCACCGTTGAGTTGCCTCAGCAACAGCATCTGTTGAGCAAGATTTGCACATGCTTTCCTCCACCCCCAAGTCCATTTAAAATCAATTTATACCTTCACCAGCAGCTTTATTTGCTGGAGCAGGGTACAGGGCTGAGATGCTGGTAGCTGTAAACCTCTGCAGCCATTGTACATTGCAGCCTATGGATACAAGCCTAACAAGAAAAGCAAACAACAAAAGACCTACAAAATCCCCCCCAAACCTCTTCTTACAGCTGCACCATGCTTGGCAGGTGAGTTGTGAAGTCTCATGCAGAGCACAGCTCAGGTAGCAAGGAAAAGATCGATGCCACAGGTCAGGGATTTGGGCTAGAGTCTTGCTAAAGCCAGCTGCGCTGAAATATAAATGTGGTTTAATAAGGTGAAAGTTCTCTCGCAGATAAGGCCTGAGCTCTTATTGCCGCCAAAGACTTTAAAATGAACACTTCTGGTTAATAAATTGGCTCTTGATCCCATATCCAGTGATATTCTGTAGCAAAAGCCCTTCTAATTAATACACTGATGGTCTTTCTCAAGAGGCACTTTCCCCTTGCAGTCTGAAATAACCTATTCAAATATGCAGCGACTTAGAGTGACAATTTATGAAAGAGAAAGGCTACCAGTTTTAGTGAACTGAATTTCCCTTTTTAAAAAACAAGCTTTTTATAAGGCAGGAAAAAACCGAGCAACTATATTTGGTACATGATGTGACAAATTTATATACCTCAGGCTCCAGCACCTTCCCTTGTGCCCTGAGACAAATACATCCCTTAAATAAATTTGATTATATCCTTCCCCCTCCTGCCAGCAACAACATCTCCAACAAGGCTCATTTAACCTAGAAAGGGAAGGTTTTCCTATTTTGTTCATTTCCAGTCCTTGTTATCTTCTCTTTCCCTGTGAAGTCTTAATGGCCTCTTTCATAACAATGAAGAGAAGCTTGGGGAGTTACCAAGCCACCCATTTAAGCCTTGGGTTTTGTTTTTTCTGAACAATTTTGCAGTATACACGACAGCAAACACTCCAGCTCTCATTTTTAATGTAATACAACAGAGGATCTACAACTGACAACAAAAACCCCAAAGAAGCCCTGCACACGGTCATTCATTATTCAATGTATGCAGCCTCCCAGAGCTGGAGGCAACCCAAAGCTGCCCAGAATCACACACTGGTGTTTTTCAGCTCAGTACTTTGAACGATCTCAGAGAAATCGGCTGTGCCCTAGCATGCTCACCCAGACGAAACCAAAAGTATTTCCCAACACTTCCTTCATCTGACTGGACTAGGAAACCGCCACAGGAGCGTGCTGGTGCCCAGCCCACCTGAGTCAGAGGGTAGGAGCTGCAAGCATGAGAGAGTGTACATAGCAATCAGCTCCTCAAGCTCGAAAAACCCCAACAGCTCCAGGCTTTTATCAACCCAAACACCCATTCCAAATGTTTAAAAACCCCACTAACCTTGCCCACCTATATTTATTTAAGTGTGGACATACTGTAACCAGCTTTCAGCAACCACATAACCTGAGAAAGAGCCCCACACCTTAGTGCTGCCTTGACAATGTATTTGTGATACCTCAAGCCCCGTCCCAAGGGATGGCAAAGCCAGGGAGCAGAGGCTGGTCACCTCCCCACCAGCCACTGCTGCCCTGGGATGAGACATTTTTGATTATTTTTCTTACCTATAGTCCAAAACAGAGAGGGGAGAGGCGCACATGAAAGACCCTCACCATCCCAACATTTCCTACCCCCAGGAAAGGCCTGGCCTAGCCTCTCCTTGGCTGTATATATGCCCTCCAACACCTGATGGGATTTACAGGACCCTGGGGGGAATGAGGAGCACCTGCAGGCACCCTGCAGAATTTTTTTTTTGCCTTGCACCTGTTAGCAAGGATCACTAGCACTTGCACTTAATTGCCTTTACAGCCCTAAATCAACGTCCAAAATCCACTGTCCGGGAGGGTCTCTCAAAAACTGTTTCCCAGCTCCTTCTTCTGTAATTTGGGGTTCGTGGGGGAGCAGACACAGAACTGTCATGTTTTTCACACAATCACAAATCTCTGTCTCTTAATTAAGTGGTTTTCCTTTGTCACCGTGGGGTGGTGCCACCCCACGGCTCCCCGATATGCGGAGCACCCCAGGACCGTGCTCAGCTTCCCTGTGCTGCCCCGTGCAGTGTGGGACATCCCCACTACACATGCAAGGAAGGCTGATTCCCAAAGGATCTTTCCATCCAAAAGCTGGAAAAAATGGGAAAACCCACAATGGTTCACACTCCCCCAGAAAGGCTCGTATAGGAGGAAAAGAATACACAACTGAGGTTTTTGTTCTTAAAATACTATGATGGATGTGCAGCAGGATGTACCTGTGCATCTTAGTCTTCCCGCTGCCCGGCAAGCTCAGTGATGTGCTGTCCATGGGAGGGCTCGGCGACAATTTTAGTGCTGACCGAGCGATATTCCCCACCCTTCTTCTCAAAAGAGCCGCAGTCTCTCTCCGACCCTCCAAATTCCAGCCCACGCAGTTAAATTTTGATAGCGATAACAGGCACCAGGAAAAAAATCCGATTGTGCAAAGCAATGTTGGTATGAGGAGGTGGGACCAGCCCTGCCCTGGTGTAGGTGTAAGCCCTCAGGGGCTTGCTGCAACAGCTCTTCATCTCCTCCTGGCACCCTACAAACCACCACGAGCTTTTGCAGAGCTCGGACAAGTGCAGCCTCCCTCCCTCCCTCCTTCAGGCTTAGAAGGACACGTGCCATGGAGAGAGCCGCTGGTGGCCACAACGGTGCCATCGAGAGAGCTGCTGGTGGCCATGACCGTGGCTGCGGGTTCCCTGAATGGGCACCATGGAGGGGAAGCAGGTTGCAGACATGCAAAACTCACACTTGCTTCTGCATCACCAGTTCGCAACAAACGCAGCCACAGCCCAGGCAGAGGCACCACCAAAACGCTCGTGGAAGCAGGAAGCAAGGTTTGCCTCACCCAACCCTCCTGAGACAGCTCCTCTGGAAACCAGAAAAGAAAGATATTCTAGATAATACAAAAATGCTTAAATGCAAAGCACAGTTGTATCCCTCAGCTCCAGCCCTCCCTGCAGAAAATGCCATTGGTACCTTCATTTACCTTCAGCATCAGTAGACAGAAGACGGGGCTCTGTGGGGCAGTTGCTGGTGCATCTCTTCATGCTTCTCAGTACATTTGCAGCTTCAGGGCTTTCCAACAAAGCCCAGATTTCTGAGAGGCTGCTGCTCACCACCACTTCGGTTTTGGGGACTTCTCCTCAAGGCACCATGCCTGGCCTCAGCACACCCGCCACTGGGTCGGGCACACCAGGACCGGCCTGGGCAGAGCTTCACCTCGCTGTGCTGGCAGTGCCACTGAGGACCAGTCCTCCCAGAGACCTCCTTCCCCTGCTGGTTACCCAGCTGCTGGGCTACGAAATGAAGAACAGGAGGAGAAGGATGGAAAAAGGAGCCCTGCCTGCCCCAGGCAGGTATCCCCCTGCTACAGCCGCTGCTTTTCCGTTAGCCCATGGCACAGACGAGCCACTGATTAATATCTTTCAGGTTATCTTTGATCACATCGATCTCAAGACCTCCTTTCTGAGATGTTTCTGGCCTTGAGATAGACCATTTTTAATGTGGACTTATTGCTCCTCACCGTTTAAAGAAGATAAAGGTTTTATTCCTGGTTGGCGCAGACCAGGGTTGTCTCCTGGCTGTAGGAGGAGGGATTAGCTGCTCTACAGCCATGGGAACATCAGGAAAAGGGAGATGACTTTGAAATACTTTGAACTGCCCGTCTGCACCACTCACTGGAGATCACTATGTCAGGGAAAAGTGCATTAGATCAATCTGACCAGTTTCGTACAGCCAGCTCCCAGGAAAGTTTCATCCAGCTGTCCGGCAGCGCCAGCTGGGCCAGTTCCACCTTCGGTATTGTCTCGCCGGCTGATTCCTGCGGCTCTGGGTGTCACATGGGACACGCCGTGTCCCAGTGTGGTGGAGGGTGCCCCAGATCTGCCCTGCCGGGAGCCGCCAAGAGCAGCAGAGGGAGCTGAGGGATGCTCCCAAACCCACTCGGCTCCCGCTCCCCCCGCAAGTTCCAAGGCTCAGCCCCAGCACTCCACGGGCTGGTTTGGGATGTCGCTGTCTGGGGGGGCTGGCCCCCTCCCAGAGCCGGTGGGCGCGAGAAACGCCCGTGAGAGGGGATAAACTTTTAATCCGTGACCCTGGCAGATGGAACCCAGCTGGCGGCCCAGGCTGGTCCCCACGGGGACACGCACAGCCCCGTCCCACCCCTAGAGAAGGGGCTCCACCGCAGGCAGGCACCCCCCGCTTTGCCCCACCACAGCGCTGGCACCGCAGGGATCTCCACCAAAGACAGACAAGGGTTTACTAAAAGTGCTGTATTTAGAGGCCAGTATTTATTTGTTGCTCGTGCTATTTACAATTTATTTACAATTAATCACTATAGTCACAGACAGCTGAATCAGTCAGTCAGAGATTTACAGCCGACTGGCACAGCAGAGTCGGTGGAGTTTCTCTTTTCCCTCCTCAGCCCTGCCGAGGGAAGGGCTGTAGTGATTTTCCTCCCCAGGAGTCGGAAAGCCTCTCCTGTTAATCAGTAATCGGGGGGGCCGAGGTGACTCACGCTCTTCTACCCAGCACAGTTCAAGTCCCAGTGCTGCTGCAGCCATGGAGGGAAAACTGCTGCACTCCTGGCTTCCCGTGAAGTGTTTCCAGGGCCGATGGCTGGTTTCCCTGCACCTGCACCCAGCTAGAGCCGGCAGCACGAGCCCTCCAGCATGGCCCCATCCCCACGGCAGCCCAGCTCTGCCAGGCACGGTGTGTGTCGAGGATGGGTTGTGTTGGGATGCGGACGCTGCTCGCTCTCTGTCTCAGAGCTGAGCTGAGCACAGATCGTGGACTGCCCTGGACTCCAGGTGCTCTGGCCGACCCAGGAGCATTTTGCACTGCCTGTGGGTCACCACTGTCCCTCCCTGGGAGGACGGCAGGAACATTCCCTTCCCGGGAAGCAGCCTCCAGTGGCCTCCACCACAAGCCATCTGCCATTGAACTACGCAAGCCTTTGCTGGCAGGTTGCAAAGATGCAGAGACAATATGGGCATCACTCCCACCATCGTGCCAGGGGGCTCCTGACAGCCCTACCAGATGCGGCTGGGGGCCAGGTGAAGCTCCCCTGCAGACCATTCGTCATGGCCCTCCCACCTTGTCCAGCAGAAAACTCCACTGGTCCAGGCAGCAGCCAGGGACTGACTGAGGGGCCAAGTCAGCCCCCGACCTGCAAAGGCAGCTTTGCCTGGGCACAGGTCAATTCAAGAGACAGGCTTTTCCCCTGGGATATCCCCTCCAATCTTCCTCTCTTCCTCTGTCTCAGGCGGATTCAGAACAAGTCTTCCATGGAATACTAACACGGGGTCGGCCAGTGGCCAGCTGTTTCCTTTTCAGACGGGTTTGTAGCCCAGCTGCCAGAGAGGCATCTTACAAAGGGACTTTTGGCTCACTCCTGCGGATCCATGGTTTTCAAGCCATGCAGAGGACAACGATGCTGTTCATGCCCCAGGACTGCCAGCCCTGGCCAAGCACCGCGGGAACCCTGTGGCAGCGTGGGTCCCACTGCCACTGCAAGTCTGGGGTCCCCTGGGACCATGCATCCCCTGGGACGTGCCTTCCTGCTCAGGGGACGATGGTGGACTGCTGCTTTCTCTGCTCCTGCCTCATCTTCAAAGCCAGCATCGCCCGGCGGTACAAGTCTGGGGAGGGAGGAAGGAAGTCATCAGGGACTAACAGAGGGGCTGAGCCCTGGGGTCCAGCCTGGCACCTGCGCTGAGCAAGGGCTGCAAGGACACCCCAGGCTCCAGCACAGTGCACTCGTGTGGCCTCCCCACATCCCACCCGAAGGCAGCCACAACAGTATCTGCCTCTCCAACAGCGCCCACCTTGCCCTGCAGCAGCACTTTTTTGTGCCCGTCTCCCCACACCCAGCACCCCATGGCCAAGGGCTCCTGCACAGCTCATGCCCCACTGCCAGCAGGCCAGATACCCCCCCCCGCCACGTTGCTTTTCAATAAAATTTGTCCTGGGAAATACCAACCAAAAGTGCTGGAGACCTCCTCGTGCTGCTGTTCCACAGCAGGTTCCTGCGACTTGATTTTATTCTTGATTTTCTTCTTCTTTTTCTTTTTCATGCCCTGCACTAGATGGAGAAATACAAAATTTCAGGCACCACATCAGGGGAAAGAATGCATTTGTCAGCAAACCATCCGAGAGGACTGCTGCTGGCAGATCTGCAGTCCTCCAACACCACCGCGCATCAGCCCCTGTGAAGATGCTCAGAGATGTTTCTCCTCTTGCCCGGTCAGACTCCCAGGACCCCGCTCTGCACTCAGCTGATCTGCAAGCAAAGCTGATGGAGACAGCAGGGCCGGCGGCCCAGCACATCGCCACTTTACTGGGTCCCAAAGCCGCCCCGTAGAGTGGCTCCAGGTGTCCCGACGTGTAGTGCTGGTGGTGCCAGCAGCCTCCCCCAGCCCCCTCTCACCTGGGTGGGGGGTGGCTGTCCCGGTGGGTGTGGGCTCCTCCTGCCCGACCCTGTTGGGGGGCAGCAGCCCCCCAGCAGCCCCGGCTCGGCTGTCACCCACTCCTCCTGGTCCCTCTGGCTCCTCGGCTAGGCTTGGCTGCCCCGAGCCCTTCTTCTTCACCTTCACCTTCCTCTTCCTCCTCCCGGGGCCCTTTGTGCCCTCCTCCTGGGCAGGCTAAGGGGGATGAAGGGAAGGTGGCGGGACCCCCCTTCCATCCCGTCCCATCCCCGGGGATGGGGGGTGTCTCACTCACCAGGGGGAGGAGGCGGCGGATGGGCCGCAGCGGACGGTTCTCCCCCGCCTTCCCCGCACCGTCTCGGGCATCCTCCCCGGGGGGCGGCGGGTCCCTGGCGGGGCGAGAGCACGGCGGGGGTTGGGGG
>VXBH01004558.1:178820-189291 GCA_013400035.1 Rynchops niger | reverse complement strand
GGGGGGCGGCGGGGGGCGGCGGGGGAGCCCCGCACTCACGATGCGGCAGGGCGAGCGGTTCTCGTTGACCAGCCGCTCCAAGGACAGGCGCTCGATCAGCTCGCAGGGCAGCAGGGCGGCCGCCGCGTCTTGCTTGTTGGCCAGCCTGGGGCGCAGGGAGAGTGGAGGGCGGCCGTCACCCCGGCCTCTGGGCGCCTCGCCCCACCACGGCCGGGTGGGAGGCTGGATGCTTTCTCCCAGTTTGGCTGCGGTTAGGCAAAGCATTGCCACAGCCTGTACCCTGCGCTGGAGCCCCCTCCCAGCCCCTCTCCAGAGATACTCCCAGCTCCTGACCACACTGGGGTCTCCATGATCCAGCACCCCCAACAGCCCCCTGGATGCCACATCCCCACAGCAGCCTGGCCACGCTCCTCACATCCCCAGCACCAAGCTCCTACTCCCCCCACCTCACCCCAAATCCTAAGGGTCACATCCCAAGGACTCAGCCTTACAGCAAGATGGGCTTCCCGGAGACATCGGGGTTGCTCAGGACGCGGCTCAGGACCTTGCGGGCCTCCTCCATCCGTGCCAGGTCACTGGAGTCCAGGACGAAGAGGAGCCCGTGGGCCGAGCTGTAGTGGCTGCGCCAGGTGTTGCGGGAGCGCTGGCCACCGGGCAGGTCCACCAGCGTCACCTCGAACCTGTCCACCCGCAGGCGGGTCTGGCTGGGCTGCGTTGCGGGCAGCACCTCGCCGGCCAGCGCTGCGTGCGGGGAGAGGGCAGAGAGCTGGTGCAGTGAGCCCAGGAGCATCCCTGCAGCATCTGCCTCCTCCTCCCCCAGCCACATCCCCACTCCCAGGGCTGCCCAGGGCACGGCCAGTGCCCCCACTTCACATTTCCCCCAGCCCAGCAGCTGTATTTCAAGGGTCTCCGTCCTTCAAGGCTTAGTGACTTGGTTGCAAAGGGCTGTAAAGCTTCTGCCTCCAGCCAAGGCCAGCTCCTGGGGCGCGCTGCTCCTCACCTCTCTCTATGTCCATGATGACGGAGGTTTTCCCCGCGTTGTCCAGCCCCAGGACGAGAAGGGTCACTTTTCTGGGGAGTGACAACAGCGGGTGAACATCCCAGAGAAAGGTTTTGCTCCCTGGGGAGCAGTGACCACTGCTAGCCTTGGGGCTCCCAGCAAGGGACCCCGCGTGCCGTGGCCATGCTTTGGCCAGGAGAGGGGCAGAACGGTGACAAAGACCCTGGCTGAGATGGGGAGAAGGACAGGGATGGTCCCTAGTGCTCAAGGAGAGGAAGAGGACAGGCACAGGCAGCTGGAGCCAGCCCAGCACCATGGGACCATGGGTTCCCACAACAAGGATTTATTTTACGATCATATACGATTAAGCAATGATATGCACAGGCCAAAGAGGTTGTTCCTTATATGCAAATGTTAATGATTGCTCTTGGTGTCCTTCCTTGTCAGTGAGTTATGGGTATACACAGCTAGGGAGAGGTAGCAAGGGTGTTTTACGAGCTCGTGCCTGGACTCTGGAGGTTTTTCCTGTTGCTAACCAGTCCTATTTGGTCTCCAGCGACGTGCTCCACAGGAGCCACGCACAGAACGTTTTCCCTGTGGTTGACAAACCACAGTAGTCATTCGCAGCATTGTTTTCTTCCTTAAACATACAGACCAGGCTGCCTGGGTGGCGCATCTCCACCTCCTGCATTACAACAAGGTGTCCTCGCCAGTGGGAGAGGACCATAGATCCCCCTCACCCCCCACAGCGTCTGCCCAGGCTGGTGCAGCACCATCCCCAGGGAATTAACCCGGGTGTCCCAACACAGGCAAACACAGCTCATCCTCCCCAGCTTTCCTGGGGAGCCACTGACTCTGCACAGGGGGAATCCTGCTGGGAATTCCCGCATGCCCACCCCTGCCTGCCCCACTCTCCTCCCTGCCCAGCTCCTGCCTGCTGGAGGGGCCATGGGGACACGTGTGTGCCTTGCTCCACTGTTTGGGGATGGTTCCTGATGGTTCCTCACTGATAAACACGTGGGTAAACGTTGTGTCCCCCCCAGGAGTGGGCGCGGGGTCCTACCTGATGGGCTCCTGGATGGCCTGCAGCCAGGACCAGCAGTGGGAGAAGAGGTGGAACATGCTTGGCAGCCCCGCGTGGAGGGATGGGCCTCTCTTCAGCACCTACACAAGCAAGCAGCCCGCTGTGTCCCTGGGCTTCATCCTCCTGCTTGCGCCTGCTGCCCGTGGTGGGGGGCATCTCACCCCAGGGTGCCCCGTCCCACAGCCCCGCTCTGCTGCCTCCAGCCTCGTGCGCACAAGCCAAGCCTGGGGACAAACCCCAGCCCCCAGGGCAATACCCCCTGGACAACCCCCCCGGGCAACCCCCCCCCGGGCACGGACCCTGCCCCGTCAGCTCCTTCTTGCATGGTGGGAGCGCCAGTCGGCTTCTCACCTACCCGTCCCCGCCGTGCAGCCCCTGCTCGCATCCCCTTTGCGTATCAGCTGCTTAAATCTAATCTGGATTTACATTACTTACTCCTCGCAACCTCTTTAATCCTGGTGGGTCGGCCCAGGCTGGTGGCCGCTGGGACATGAAGTGCCGTGGGGCTGCCCGCCACGACGGACGGCCCGGCCCGGCACTGCATTACCCACCCGGCTGTGCCCGCGTGGCACCGGGCAGCCTCGCGCCTGGCTTAAATGGCTTGTGATGGGGACATCGCCTGACAGCCCACGTGGGGTTTCCAGATGAATTAGTGTCTCCTCTTAACGAACGGCGTCCCAGGCTCCTGGCTGCTTAATCCATCCGTGGATGCTTCTCTGCAGCCCCTGCCAGGAGCAGCCCCCGCGGGGTGTGCACAGCACCGCTGCCCGCCCGGGGGTCCCCTCTGTGCTGGGCTGGGGGACATCACCACTCACTGCTTGTGTTTTGTGTCCCCCGAGGCACCCCCTGAGCAGCAGCAGGTCCTGTGCCGCTCGAAATAGAAATACCAGCCAGCCCGAGCAGGTGCCTGGCCGGGAGCAGGGGGGCGGTGGGCATCCTTGGATAACGGGGCAGGGAATGGAGCCAAAAAAGCCTGGAGTCCTTGATCTGCAATCCCAAAGCTCTTATCTTGCTCCTCAGGTTTCCGGCTGCTTGCTGCAGCCGGGGCTGCCCTCCCTGGTGTGCTGTGTGCGGAGGAGAAGAGGCTGCATGGGGATGGCTGCACCGCAGGAGTTCTGGGTGGGGGCGTGGGGTCCAGAAGGATGGGGACATGAGACCCTCTGAAAGCCACACCGGGGAACAAAAGGGATACCCCTGGCTCACATCGGTCCATGCTAAACCACCCAGTGCCAGCAGCACTGCCTTCACCCAGCCACTAGCCAAAAATGCTGAGATGTTGCCGGGTATCCCACAGCTCTGGAGTGGCCCTGGGGGTGCGAGCCAAGGATGCCAAGATGCTGCCAGGTGTCCCACTGCTGCTGGGGTGGCCCTGGGGGTGCGATCCCAGGCTGGGCACGGCCCCTCGTGCCAGCCCCGCACGCTGACGTGAAGCTCGGCACCTGCCCGTGGGCGAGGGAGCTGCCCCGGCGCTGCACTGTGGTTAATGATTGATGGAGAAAGTTTCCGTACTGATATCATGGCCACATGCAATAATATTTGGGGTGACTGTTCACCCTTATGCTGCTGAAAGTGGCTGCAGTCCGTCTGCCTTAGCCTGCCACAGGGACATAGCCCCGTCCTGGTCTCGATGGCCTTTCCCAGTTGCTCCCGTGCCAGCACCTTGCTGGGACCAAGGTTTGCAGGCAGCACGGGGCTGGGAAGCCTTTTGCAGAATCAGCCGGACCAGAGCTGAAATGACTTGCTGGCAGCGCCAGCGCCTGTCCCTGTGCTGAGGGGTGGCACTGCCAGGGGACAGCCAGGCAGGGGACAGGGCGAGGCATTACCACAAGTGCTATAAATAGGGCAGTGCCCTGCAGCAGGCGGCCCCAGAGGGGCTGTGAGAGCCAGTCTCCCTCCAGCACTGATGGATTTCTAGGGGTCTCTGAGCTGCTTTTAACACCGGTGTTGAAAATCCCCGGCCAAACCAGCAGCGGGGAACCCCCCGGGCACCTGGGGCAGCTCCATGTCACCCCTCCCCATGCACAAAGGCAGGGTTCAACAGCCGGGAAAACCTCAAAAACCACCCCAAGTCTGGTGAAACCCATGTTTGACACTGGCGAGGTGGCACGAGGGCCAAGCCCACAGAGATGGGCATTTTGCCGAGCCAGGGGTCAGCTTACAGACGGGCAACTGGCCCTTTGCCCAGGCAGCCAGCCAGCCAGGGTGCAGCCACAAGCTGCCATGGGGTCACCCACAGGCAGTGCCAGCGGGGACCCGTGGCAACCATCTGGGTTTCCTTGGTGATTGTTGCCAGGTGAGAAACTCCAAGGCAGAATTTATTATCTTGGCGGATAACCGGAGATGTTCCTCGCCAGAGCTGTTACCAGACTGTGCCCCGACACCCTGCCAGGCTGGACCCTCGAGTGGCACTGGGGCTAGTGACACCCCCCACGGGAGGGCTGTGCCCGGGGGCGCTGGGGCCACTCGGCCCCTGGCATCGCTTCCTGGAAGGCAGCACGTGTTTTGGGGATATTTCTGCCCGCTGGAGCGTTGCAGGCGAGGGCAGGAGGCAAAACCACAGGGACAGCAGAGCGGCACAGATGGACGCGGGCTGGCAGGGTGCCCCACCTTGGATTGCCTAAAACCCGTGAGTACATGCCCAGAATGGCACCGGGCACACTGGGACCCCCTCCTGGGACCCCCGGGGTGAGGAGCAGAGTGGGGGGGACACGGCAGTGGCGGGGCTGGGGGAGCTTGCACGTGGGGAATGGCGGCTTGTGAGGGAAAGCAGTGGGCGGTGCAGAGCTATAGGGGCTGCCCAGAGCATTTACTGAGAGCACCAAAATCCCGGGTGACAGCAAGGACCAAGAAGTCCCAGCGGAAATATTTGCGAGCTGTCCTGCTTTGCTGGGAACCGCATCGTTCCTGCCCAAAAAAAGCATCCACAGTGGGGTGAGGACATGCAGGGGCTTTGGGGAGGGACTCATCTTTCTATTTAATTTAACGCGTGAGACGGCAGCAGCAGCACGGTAGGTATGCAAATAGCCGCAACGGCCCTTTAAATCCCAGCCTGGCTCTGTTGGCTAACGATAACCCCGGATCATACGAGCTCCTAAATCCTGAGCTAATTACAGGCAACCGCCCTGCGCTGGGGCTAGAAATGCAAGATAATTACAGCCTGTGCCAGGGAGAGTTGTCGGTGATGAACTGGGGCGCTGGGGATGTTTGCTGGCAGGCCGTCTGCGCTCCCCACCGCCACACCAGCAACTGTTTGGCCAGCTATTTTGGGCGAGGGAGGTTGTTTTTCCGCAGTTCTCTTTGCTGCCCCGCCGCTGGTACCACCACCCCGCAGTGGATGCCGAAGCAGGGGAGGAAGCGTGCAGGGAGCCGGTTGCTTTTCACCCCATTTCTGGCCGGGCGCTTCCCAGCCGGAGCACACAGCAGTTCCTGAGGGAGGCTTGGATTACAGCACAAGCTTCCTCCGCCGGGTTTCGCTCTGCTCCCCGCTGCACAGGGAAGCTGCCAGCTCGCTCCTGGAGCTGGGTGATGCCCCTGCGACGGCTATGAAGCCTTCCCCGGGCTCCTAGGGTGGTTTTGCTGAGAGTATTGCAGTCCTCCTGTTGCTTTCCTTCAGCAAAGCAGGGAAAAGGAGAGGGTAAATCATCCCTCCTGCCTGCCGGGATGCCTGGCCACGCGCAGGCGCAGCCTGGCCGGGTTGGCACGCTCTATACTCTTACAGCAGGTGGAACCAACCCGGGGGAATCAGTTAATTAAAAGTAATTTTAACCCTTCCTGCCTGCTTTAGCGTCACAGCATCACCTACTGCCTGAGCCGGGACAGTAGCCAGAGAGGTATGGCTTCAAAATGTGTAATTATTGCAGGAAAGACCTATAAATGCAGCGGAAGAAGGTAACTCTGTTTTGTTATTAAGGACTTTAAGCCGTGGGGCGGTGGTGGCATGGCCCGTGCCAGGGGGCCACAGGCTCAGCCCAGCCTCCAGCCCACAGCGAGATGCAGAGGGATGAGATCCTCGGGGCAGACCTAGGTTTTTCTCCCAGCGGGATAAAAGAGCAAAGCTGGACGAGGCAACGGAGCAGCAAAAAGCAGTCGCATGACGAAGCAAATGGAAAAAAAATATTTCCCCGACCAGAAACTATTCCACAGGCTGCCGGGGAAGGAAAAAATACAGCCAAGTTATTGAGAAAGCACTGCAAAATCCAAACAGTTCAGGCTGTGAAAACCAGTCATTTGCAAAGCTATTTCCAAACTAAGTAAAAAGTTCCCGGCTCACAGATTCCTGGGAACCCCCCAGTTGCCAGCCTGGCCAGCCAGGGCAGCGTGGCCATGTGGGGGGGACATAACTGTCCCCTCTTCGCTGCACATCGAGGTGGGAAACACTTTGTCATTTCACCCGGCACACAGAGTCTTTGGGGGATCAACACATCCCCACCACCGCTTCGCGTGGCACCGGCTGAATGTTTAATCCTCGGCACAGAGCATGTTCCTGAGGGATGGTTCTCATCTGAAAAGACATTGGGGAGGGAGTGGAGCGTGGCCAGCCCCGCACCTGGAGCCGCTGCCCCCACTGCTGTGCGCAGGGCTATATTTGGGAAGGCGCAGCGTGTGCTTGGCATGTCCCAGCGAGCAATGTCTGCTCCGGGTCCTAGTGCGGTGGGAGAGAGGAGAGGAGAGGGAGAGGAGAGGGAGAGGAGAAGGAGAGGAGAGGAGAGCTTGTAGGAGCGAGCCTGCAGCTCTCCCCACCTGGGCTCTTTAAGGGTGCTGGCAAGGAGCTCCCTACCATTCCCAAACTTCTCCTTTTACAGGAGCCGAGGCGGCGGGCAGGCATGTGTAAAGCTGACATGGCTATTTTCAGCGTGAGAGGCGGGGAGGGAGCCTGCTCCCCCGTCCCAAGCACAGCCCGAGCTCCGGCACACGAATGAATGCCCGCGCGCGTCCGCAGGGCCTGGGAAAACCGCCCAGAAAATCCCCCCTTCCAACACGGCGGGGCAGCCAGCACTGTGCTCAAAGTGCATGGTGTGAACACCGGGATTATACACATAATGAAGGCTGGGATTAAGAAAATAATGAAGCTGGGATGCTCTCCTGGAGAACTGACAGCCGCATGTGGTGGCTGGTGCCTTGGGCATTGCCGAGTGGGGGGAGACTCCTGGATGCTGGTGCAAGGCACGGGGCAGGGACGTGGATGGCACTGTGCCACCCTTGTGCAGGGAAAACAGCGCTTTCTCCCCTCTGCCTTTCTCTCCTGCTCCAGCTCCTGACGGTGAGGTCTGCAACACTCAACATGAGTAACCTGCAACCCACCTAAACCCCCCTGCTTTCCTAAGTGGTCCTAGAGATGCCAGCGTGGTCCCCCTCTGTTTGGCACCTTGGGTTTTACCCTGATGGGTGCTTCATGGCAGCTTTGCATGGCGTTGGAGGTCACCTCACCCATCCGGACCACAGCTCCGCAAGGGCTGCTCCATTCCTGGGAGGGCTCGGAGCAAGCCTGGCCCAGATCCCTGCTCTGCTGGCCCAGATCCTGCCACTGCACATAGGCACACCCTGGTGGGATGTCCCCAGTGCCCGGGCAGGTCTGGGACGGCAGTGTCCCAGGGTGTCCGTGCGGCCCGAGGCGCTCTGGGTTTGCAGGCGGAGGCGCAGGCGTGGAGGCGGCAGGAACAGGCAGCGGGGGCAGGTTGGCTGGCTGGTGCTATCTCTGACACAGATCGCTTTTACAGCCTGCTGTTTACAGCGCGGAGCCGCGGGCAGGTAGGGTTAGGCTGGAGGGGTGACTCACAGCGTGAAGCAGAAAGCAGCCCGCTGCCGCTCCGCACCCGGGTCAGAGAAATGGGATAATAACTGGTGTGAGAAGCACTGTGAGGCTCCGTCCCTCCATTCCCCTGACAGCCATCAGGGCGCCCGGACGCAGGACTGGAATTCTTGACTGCTTGAACACTCACCCTTAAATGTTTCATCACGAAAGAGGGGAAGACAAAATTAAAAATACGATGAGTCGGAGCCCAGGCATTGCTCAGCCGAGGGCTTGGTGACCTGCCAGATTCCTGGGGGGATGCTTTTAATTTGGATAAATGGGAGTTGCGTAAATGGTAGAAATCGTGCGTTGCCCTTGCTGCTAACACAGAGGTGTGGGCACAGCTGGCAGTGCCACGTGGTGTGCCAGTGCCGGCTGAGCGCCCAGCCATGCTGCGTGCCGGGGACGGCGCTGCCATTGCCCATGCACAGCTCCCACCCCGCATATCCGCAGGAGCCACCCAGCTGGCGACGGACAGACAGACAGACAGACACCATTCCCTTCACCCTCTGCCCTGCTAGGATTCTTTTTTTGGAGCGGCTGTTTTCCAAAAACAGCTTGAAAATATGTAAACTATCATACCAGAGCGGAGCGGTCACACGTAGGTCTCCCGTCCCCGCTGGTCAGGCCAGTCCCTGTGATGAGCTCATGGTGTTTGTGGTTTCCCGAAGCAGCTGTTCAGCACTGGAAGGAAAAACGCTGAGCAGCTGGGGACACCGGGATTGCTTCTGTGTGGGAGAGGTGGCCTCCAAGGCCTCAGGAGATTTTATTCCCAGCTCTACTGCTGATAAACCCGATAGCCCTGGTAACTCTTCCAGCCTGGTAAAATGGGGGAAACTCTTGTGCATGGAGTTGGGGGCAGGGGCTGGGGGGGGATTCATGCTTTGGGCTTGCACAGGGCTAGGCAAGCGATGGACACAGCAACCCTGCTGTTAGTGTGGGCACTTCCTTGCAAGCTGGCCTGGCTGATGAGGGATGAACACCCAATGCCTTTTAAAAGTTACCTAAGACTTCCCAGCCTGCCTAAACCAGAGAAAATTGGCTGACCTCAAACACTCCCTGCCTTGTCTCATCTCTCCCAGCCAGCCGGCGTGTGCCCAGGCGGGACTGAGTAATCCGGCCGTCACCGATGCTCGGGGCAGACAGCATGGCGCGCATCACTGCGCCGGCAGCTGCCTCCGACACACCGCCGCTTGTGGTGGTGGGGGCTGGCGCGGGGGGCCACCGCGCGCACTGGGATGAGTGGGAACCCCCAAGGCCATCGATGTGGGGAGCAGCCCAGCCAGCCTTGTGTTCCACCACTGCTCTGGGGATGGAGGTGTGGAGCTCAGCTGGCCCCCCCGAGCCTGCAGCACAGATGGGATGGAGAGGAGGGGACGTGGGACTGAGTGTCACGGTCAGTGATGGGAGGTTTGGCTCCATTAGCAAGTCCGTATCCCGTCACCTTGGAGGTAGGTCCTTGAAGGCGATAGGAAAAGCACCGCGTTGTTCAGCAGTAGGCCAAGGTGGTCTTCATCACCTTCTACCTGGGTGCAGGAGCATCCAGGATGCAGGACCTACGTCTTCCCCGGTAACATCCTACCCAAATCTCGAGGCCAGCCCTGCACACACACACACACACAGAGCCACCCGCCGGAGCCAAAGGGGTGCCCCTGCCATGGCTGAGCTTGCGAGAGACCAAAATGCTCCTTGCCTCAGCACCACCCTTCCTCCCACACATCGCCCCACAGAGCTCAGGGCCACGGGGTGACTGGTACCCTGGCCCAGCCCCACGGCCCCTTCCCCAGGGCTGGACCTGGGGGCAGCCCCCTGAGGTGGGGTGGCAGTGGGTGCAGGCAGTGCTCTGGCCACCGCGGGCAGGGCTGGCCCCCACACTGGCATCCCCTCCTGCCCCACGGCAGAACCCCACTGTCCCTGGGGCTGCCGGACACCTCTCCCCTGGGGGGACTCCTCATATGGCTGTGCTTTGGGGTGCTCGTAGATTCCAGAGCCCAATTGGGCCAGGATTTGGCGGAGGTGTCCCAGGGAGGACCCCAGAGGCTTGGGAGCACGCAGGGTGTAGCATGGGGGCTGGCAGGGCTGGGGGATTGGGGGTCCCAGGGTAGGTGCTGCAGGGCGGTCCTGGGGTGGCACAGGGGCCCTGAAATGTGGGTCCTGGCCATTTTGAGGGTGTCCTGAGGCATGGGACAGAGAAAGGGAGTCTTGAGCTACATCAAAAGAAGCGTGGCCAGCAGGGTGAGGGAGGTGATTCTGCCCCTCTGCTCCGCTCTGGTGAGACCCCACCTGGGGTACTGCGTCCAGCTCTGGAGTCCTCAGCACAGGAAGGACATGGACCTGTTGGAGCGGGGCCAGAGGAGGCCACAAAGATGCTGGGAGGGCTGGGGCCCCTCTGCTGTGAGGACAGGCTGAGAGAGTTGCAGGGGTTCAGCCTGGAGAAGAGAAGGCTCCAGGGAGACCTTAGGGCCTCTTCCAGTCCCTAAAGGGGCTCCAGGAAAGCTGGGGAGGGACTCTGGATCACGGAGGGGAGCGATAGGATGAGGGGGAAGGGTTTCACACTGGAAGAGGGGAGATTTAGATGAGATATTAGTAATAAATT
>VXBH01004558.1:153472-170370 GCA_013400035.1 Rynchops niger | reverse complement strand
CCCATCGCCTCCAGCCAGACGGTGAGTGCCGCCCCCGGCCCCCAGCCCCCCAGCCACCCCCCATCCCCTGACCCCTCTAACCCATCCTGACGCCCCTGCAGACCGTCGAGTATGTGGCCTTCACCACCATCCCGGGGTTGACAGGGGTCATCATCACGCTGGCGCTCATCCTCATGGTCACATCCTCCACCGAGTTCATCCGCAGGAACTACTTCGAGGTCTTCTGGTACACGCACCACCTCTTCCTCGTCTACTTCGCCGGCCTAGTCATCCATGGCATTGCGTAAGGCTCCTCAACCCTCCCCGAAGGTGGGATGGCGAGGGGCAATGGCCANCTTGGCGTGGGCCCGGGCATCGGCCAAGTGCCTCAACTTCAACAGCATGCTGATCCTGCTGCCCGTCTGCCGCAACCTCCTCTCCTTCCTCCGCGGGACCTGCTCGGTGAGTGTCGCATGGTGGCACAGCCAATGCTGCCATCCCTGTCCTTATCCCCATCCCTGCCCTGACGCCGCCACCTCTCCCCGCAGTGCTGCCGGCGGACGCTGCGGAAGCAGCTGGACCACAACCTCACCTTCCACAAGCTGGTAGCCTACGCGCTGGCCCTCTTCACAGGTACCGCCCCGCGCCGGGCTGGGGCACGATGGGGACCGGGAGGTGGCCAGGTGGGTGACTGCCTGTCCCCTGCCCAGCCGTGCACACCATCGCCCACCTCTTCAACCTGGAGCGCTACAACCACAGCCAGCAAGCCACTGACGGTAGCCTCCCCGCTGTCCTCTCCAAGATGCACCTGCATGGCAGCAACAAGTGNCTCAACCCTCCCCGAAGGTGGGATGGCGAGGGGCAATGGCCACAGACCCCCAATGGGACAGCCCTGGCTGCCCCTGGGGAGCAGTGCAGCCCCGGAGGAGGTTCACTGGGGCTGGGGGCTCTCCATTCCTGGGGCTGGATAGCCCAGCTGGCCCCATGAAGCACAGTTCAGCCCTGGCTGGGGAGGCAGGAGCCAGCCCCAGGGCTCAGCCATCACCTCCCCACAGTGGGCTGGTGCGCGGGCAGACGGAGGAGAGCATGGAGAAGGTGCACCCCCACCGCTGCGCCCAGTATCTTACGCAAAAGGATGAGGACTGCAGCCACAACTGCTGCAAAGACCCTGAGTTCGGGAGCATCCCGGCCGAGGTGGGACAGCCGCGGGAGAAGCAGCCCTTCCCTCACCCTTGGAATGCTCCAGCACTGGCTCCCCCCAACCCTTTGCTCTCCATCCCCACAGTCCTGGAAGTGGGTTCTGGCCCCTTTCCTCCTCTATGTCTTTGAGCGGATCCTCCGGGTCTGGCGTGCGTGGCAGAAGGTGGTTGTCACCAAGGTGGGTGGTGCGAGAGCCCATGCCTACTGCTGGCTCCTTCTCTCACAGCCACCGGTGCCGCAGCTCCTTGCCCGGGTGGCCGTGGGGAGGCGGGCAGGGGCCGCTGCCGAAGCCCCTCGCTGAGGGACAGGAGCTGGGCACTAAGCCCTGTCCCTGCACCACAGGTGGTCATGCATCCAGGCCACGTGCTGGAGCTGCAGATGCAGAAGAAGGGCTTCCGCATGGAGGTAGGGCAGTACATCTTCGTCAACTGCCCCGACATCTCCCTGCTGGAGTGGCATCCCTTCACCCTCACCTCGGCGCCTGAGGAGGACTTCTTCTCCATCCACATCCGGGATGCCGGCGACTGGACGGGGCGTCTCATCAACACCTTCCAGCAGCAGATGCCCAGGTAGGCTGGGGAGTGCCCGAATGGACCCCCCTGGGGATGTTGGGAGGCCATACCTCTTACCCAGCCCCTCCCTCGGCCAGGATCGAGGTGGATGGCCCCTTCGGCACAGCCAGTGAAGATGTGTTCCAGTACGAGGTGGCCATGCTGGTGGGAGCAGGCATCGGCGTCACCCCCTTCGCCTCCATCCTGAAGTCCATCTGGTACAAGTTTCAGCAGGCTGACCAGACCCTCAAGACCAAGAAGGTGTGGGGTGTCCCATGGGACCAGCCGTGGGTTTCTCCATGCTGGGCTTCCCCATCCTTGGTGGTGCACCCTTCCGCCCCTCCTGCTCTACTCCACCTTGAGTAACCCCTCTTCCCCCTGCATCCCAGATCTACTTCTACTGGATCTGCCGGGAGACGGGAGCCTTCGCCTGGTTCAATGACCTGCTTGCCTCACTGGAGCTGAAGATGGCCGAGTCGGGCAAGGCAGACTTTCTCACCTACCGGCTTTTCCTCACCGGCTGGAACAGCAGCATTGTGAGTCGGCCACGGGCAGGCATGACTGCAAGGGGGATGCACAGGGTGGCCGAGTTGGGCAGGAGAGGCAGGGCGAGCTTGCAGGCAGAAAGGCAAGGAGCTGTGTTTGGTGGACAGCCATGGTGGGTGCTCCTCTGGGGTGAGGGCCTGGGCTCAGAGGTGGTGGTCGGGGTCCTCACTGTCCCCACTCTGACCAGGCCAACAACGTGGCACTCCACTTCGACACCGCTACGGACACGGTGACAGGCCTCAGGCACAAAACCATCTTTGGCAGGCCCATGTGGAACAGCGAGTTTGCGGCAGTGGCTGCAGCCCACCCCAGGTGAGAGCCGGGCAGGGGGTTCAGGGTGCCGGAGCCAAGAGGGACCCCCTCCTCCCCAACACCCAGCACAGGGTAGCAATGGCTTTAGGAGGGGGGAGCTCATCCCCCACAGGTTGCAGGGACCCCAAAAACTTCTTAAATCCCTTTATCTGTGACCCGCCCGCCGGGCGCTGACAGCCCCTGTGCTGCACGCAGGTCGGTGGTCGGCGTGTTCCTGTGCGGGCCGGGGTCCTTGGCAAAGACCCTACAGAAGTCTTGCCACCAGCACTCCAGCCTGGACCCCAGGAAGGTCAAATTCTACTTCAACAAGGAGAATTTTTAAGCAGCAGCCAGGCTGGGAGCCTGGAGGGCAGGGACCCTGCCAGCCTCACCTCACGCCCCCATGCCAGAGCATGGCCAGGGATAAGCAGCTGCTGCAGAATGCACACACCGAAGCCAGGCAAGACACGGCCAGGTACTCCTTCTCCATGAGAAACTCCAGGTTCAAAGACTGCTGCCTTCTCGACCTGGTCTACAAGGGTTCCTCGTAGGGGGAGTGGGCCTGCAGCTCCACACGTTCCACCGGTTGAGAAGCTCCGACGATGCTGCTGGAGCAGCAGGAGAGCCCAGCGGGCTGGGCAGAACCACGGGACGGGACACAAACATGCCTAGCAGGCACTGGGGGATAAATGTACCCCTCTGGGCTTAAAGAGTCCTTTGGGTAAATTAAACTTTGCAATAAAAGTTGTGGTGGCGACTCAGTTCTGTGCAGGTACGAAGGGAGCCCTCTCTTTGCCCGCTTGTAGGGCTGCAATAAAAAGCCGGGTTAATTTTAAGCCTGCTGGGGTGCAGGGTAAGGTGCAGGGGCTTGCTGCCACCACCCAGAGCCAGCCTGCACCACCTGCCAGGCACTAACCAGCACACAGGCTGACTTCAAACGTGGCTCACACAAGGGCAGCAAATTCTACTAAAGCATATGCAGAGAAGAGGGGGAAAAAGCAGCCCCACCGAGCAGGCTGGTAAGCGATCCAGCAATTGGATACGGAGCCCTTCCCACCCGGTCGGCAGGGACAGAAAGCCGAGCTCTCTGTCCTGCCCTTCCCTTATGCCCCTGTAAACAGCTGTGACACGGCACGGCACAAAATCCCATGAGCAGATCTTACCCTGGTGCTGGAGAGATGGGAGGAAGGCGAGTGGTTTGGACTAGCCTAAAGCCAGAACGCAATAGTCCCACTCCAGCCTCCACGAGAGACCAACCAAGCCAGGCGGAGACGTGGCTTTACTCAAACCCTCCTCCCGCTTTATTTCAAACATCATAAAATATACACACAGAAAAAAAAGGATGAATGAGAGGGGAAAACGGGGGGGGAGGAGAAACCTCTCCCAAAACGCAGCATCAACTCAGACAGCAACAGGAAGCAGCTGCCAGAGCGTCTCCTCTGTGCAGGCGTCGGCACCTCCACCATACGCCTGCGAGGAAGAAGGGGAGGAAAGTGAGCCCTGGCATGGAGAGGAAAAGCAGGGCAGAGCCCCATCCTGAGCAGCTCTGCAATTTAGTGAAGTGGAGGAGGCACAGGCTGAGGCTGGGTTAAGGACATCACCTGTCAGGGTGCCCCTGTAGACTTCTGGATTTGCTCCTTCAGGATCAGGATGCTCTGCCGTTGCTCCGGGGGCAGCATGGCGATCTGGTCTGCCGTCAGCTGCAGAACCTGCATGATCAGGGCTGCCTGTGGGGAGAGCGGAGAATCAGAGACCTGTCCTGCCAGAGCAGTCGCGGTTACTGGAGCCAGGAAGGGGCTGTCCTCACCACAGTAAGGCACGTAGGAAGTGCTGCTCCCATTGCCTTGCCCTTTCCCTTTTCTCCACTCACCTTCTCGTGATCCTGGGGGGTGACCTGGCTCTGTCCAGGGCTAAAGCCTCCAGGCTGACCAGCTCCTTGGACCCCTGCCCCAGGAATGCCTCCTCCCTGCATGCCTGCCCCTGCCATGTTAGGAACCTGCAGGCACAAGAGAAGGGGTAAGGCCCAAGGGGTCTCTGGACTCAGCCATAGAGATACAGGAACATAAAAGCAGATGATCTTGATGCCCTCAGACAGCCTGAAGACTCCCGAGCATGGAGAGAGACAGGTTACCGTGCATTTTACGTGCTCTCCTCTCCCTCCACCTCCTGCATTCCTTCCTGCGCTTCAGGAAGAGGTGGAAAGAGGCCCAAGTCTTGTCTCGTCCCCAGCAGACAGGCAGTGCTTAGGGAGATGGGACGGGTGCCCCAAACCCCTCAGAGAGTCACTGACCCAGCCTTGTGCTTCTCGGAGGCACTGCCCTGTGGGACACCCTCCCCTCTCTGCCTGCTGCAGGACGCAATCACCCCCCTCACCCAGCCCAAATCTACGAGGCACCATCGGTGCTCAACTGACCAGAGGTGGTCTGTGTACCTGGCGGGGCCCCTGCGGGCCACTGGCTCCCATGTTAAGTGGCCCTGGACCCTGTATCCCACCAGGCATGGGGCCACGCGGGTTGGGACCAGGCCCTCGAGGCTCCAGGCCCCGGGGCTCCATGACCCTGGCCTCCATGGCCCTGGCTTCCAGCACTCGCGGCTCCAGGACCCGTGGCTCCAGGCCTCGTGCCTCCAGGGCTCGCGCCTCCATCACCCGGGGCTCCAGCCCTCGCGGCTCCAATCCTCGTGGCTCCAGCCCTCGGGGATCTCTTCCGACTGCAGGGGAAAGACAAGGCAAGGTGTTGAAGGGAGCAGTGCGGCACAGAGCATGGGAGCAAGCCCGCTGCCGCCTTTGCCTGAGGGCTAACAAACGCCCAGAACGTGCAGAGCTCAGGGCAGAAGGGACATCCTTGGAGGAAGTCCCTTGCCCTGAGGTCAGTTGTTTCACTGCCCAAACCCCCTTCCTATGCCTCATGTTGGGGCAGCGGGCTCCACTCTGACTTCTTGTCTGCACACTTTAAGCCACCCACTATTTCATGCCCCCTCTCTCACCTCGAGCATCCATCAAGGGCCCCCGTGGCTCTCCCATCAGTGGTCGGGGTTCTCCCATGGGTCCCCCCCTCATCTCATGGGGGGGGCCACGGCTGTCATGACCAGGCATATGGTGCATAGGGGCTCCCTGGTGGGGCGGCCCAAGGTAACCTCTGACGCAGAGAGACGAGGAGAGCAAAGCAGGAGGAGGAGAAAAAGCGAGAGAGTGTGAATCAGACGCTGGCTTGGCACGGTCTGGGCAGAGCGCTGGGATTGCCCCCGAAGCCGGCCGCAGGGGGAGGAGGGTGAGGCTGGCACAGGGATGGGTGCTGTCGGCCCCAAGCCACAGGGCTGCTGCCATCACACCGGGGATGCCCCATCCCCGGGAAAACGGGCCGGCCCCCGCAGTCGGCAGCACAAGGGCCTCCGACCAGGCAGCGGTGACTCCCGGAAGGCTGGTGCCATCCCTGTCCTCAGCGAGAGGTCACCCTTGGGCAGGGGACAGTGCCAAGGGCTCCTCTCCTTCCCTCTCCCCTCACCTGGGCTCCACTTCTCCAGTGACTGAGAGCAGGGTCCCTCCGCGAGGGTCATTCGGGGCATCTCCCAAAAGGCCTCGGGGCGGCGGGCCACTAGCAGGTAGAGGTCCACGCTGCATAGGGGCCCTCGGGTCTGGCATGGGCACTGCCAGGGAGACACACAAGAGCTCGTGAGGATCTGCATGACCAGAGCCGTGCTGAGACTGTCCCCCAGCGCTCTCGGGGCACTTACTGCTCCCCGGCGCGCAGGCAGATGAGCCATGCTGACCACCGGGGGCAACAGCCCCTTGTGCAAGGCCAGAGCGCACCGAAGCCCCTTCCCTGGATGCTGATTTTATCCCTCTCTGGCTCTATCTCAGGCTCCTTACGGCACTAGGTGTCCAAACCATGCGTGGGTGCCCCCTGGTGATCTCTACAGGTGTGGGCATCACCCCCCTGCTGACATGGGGCCAGGAGCAAAGCACGACCTGGAAGACTCCTGGTAGCAAGGTATCAAAGGGGGCTGGATCCTAGGCAAAGGTCCTCTCCGAGCCCACTCTCCTTTTCCACTGCTGGCTCTCTGTGTATGGTGCTAGCCTGTTCCCTCCTCTGGCCCCACAGGAAATCCTGCCTCCTCCTAACCCTGCCAGGCTACAGAGTGATACGCCAGGCCCCATCCCTGAGCACAGTGGGGTGAAATCCGCTCTCTGTACACTCCACAACGAGCTCCATGGGAGAAGGGAGCTGGCAGGTGCCGGGATACCTTGAACGCGTTCGATAGACGCAGGCCTGGCAGGTCCCACGGGCGAGAGCTGCAGGTTCCCTGGGCAAGCAGCAGGAAAAGAGGGAGAAGAGCGGACACGTAAATAGTGTATGCACACATGCACTCAGCCTTGGGGACAGTGCTGCCTGCAGGATCACCTCCACTCCCCTGAAGTCCCCCGGAAAACCTATGGAGAAGATGCTACCTGCTGCAGGTCTGGCTTTATCAACCTCTTCCATTAATGCCACCTCTGCCGTGGCGTGACAGACAGCTTGGCATGGCCTTTCCCTCGCTTACCATGTGAATGTGTGCGGCAGGACGATATCCTGCTAAGAGAATTGGCATTCTGTGGGGCCATGCTGCGCCCCACAATGCACAGCCAGTCAGTTTCTGCTTCTGCCCCTGCCGGCAGCTTCCCACAGCACTCCCCAGTGCCAGCTTTCTGTCTGCTCTCCAAAACCTTACGCGTGCCAAGAACTGCCAGCTTGCTCTCAGGAAGACAGTGCCCACCCCAAAGAAAATGAGAGTCAGCTGCTCCTAAGTACCTAAGACCAGAGGATCTCAAAACAGGTTTGCCATGCTCCCGGTACATGGCCTACGATACAACTCAAGGCCATAGAGGTGTCAACTGCCTGTGTGCCTTATTACTGGGAGAACAGGAATGCCTTGGTGTGCTAACCCCAGTGCACAGCTTGACGGGGCGGCTACACAACATGTGAACCGTAAGGAATCCGGCTCCGGGGCTGGGCCGTACAGACCGTGCCTGCGGAGGGAAAGCCAAGCCATCACTCACTGGGAAATTCCCTGCCAAGCCTCCAACTCACTGTCGTAAGCAAAAAGCGAAGGCCCAGCTCCCTCTGCCGGGCACAGCGCAGGGAGCGCTGGCAGAGGAGGCCGTGGCACAAGCTGCTTCCCAACACCCAGGCAACAAAGGAGCAGGATAAGTACCAGAGAAAAGCAAGCTCTGCCTGCCTGCACAAGCACAGGGACAGAGAGGGGCTCACAGAGAGATGGAAAACAGGCATGTCCCGCCCGGTGGGGCTCTGCGGGGACTGGCAGCTCTCCCAGCTTCCAGGTCACGTCTGCACAACAGGGTGCAGAACAAGCCGGGAGTAAACCGGTGCATGGGCTGAGGCCCTGGAAGCTGGAGAGCTGCTACCACAACCGTGCGCCTAAGCGAACAAACCCGGGCACAGCTCAGCGCTGCGGGAGCTGCCCCGGATCCAAGGATGGCGAGGCTGCAGGTAGCTGGCAGGGGCTCTTGGCACAGCACTGCTCAGCACCCATGGCCTGGGCCCCTGCTGGAGCAAGGCTCACATGACACACAGCACTAACCCATGTCTGTTTTACCTTGTCCTCGCTCCAAGGGGACAGGCCCTCCGCCCGGGATCCCAACCTGTGGCTGCATCCCACCTGAGGGGGAACGGGCAGAGATCAGATCCCTCCTCGGCCATCCCTGCACCACTAACTGATTCCCTTAGCCCCAAATACCTCCCTCCTCCCAGCTCCTGGGGTAGCATTTAGAAGTTTATTTTCTTGATGTTGGTCCCTCACAGAGATAAGCCAACTTTCTGGACTGCCGCTGGCAGCAGCCACAACCACAGCACACGGTATGGGACTATGCGTGCTCTCACAGGGCCAAGCCCTCTAGTTTTAGGGGGAAGGTAGAGGGGGACTGTCTGCAGGACACACATACCCATGGCACCGTTTAGCCAAAACCCAAGCACTCACCTCCTGGAGCCATGGGGCCAGGGCCGGGGCCCTGCACAGGGGCTGCCATCTGTCCTGGGGCCGGCACTCCTCCCTGCATGGGCGGCTGCATCAGCGGAGGAGCGCCATTTACGTGCATCCCACCCTGCCCAGGAGAGAAACCAGACCTCAGAGGAGCCCCGTTGCCCAGGCATGCATGCCCCAGCTGGGAGAGCTGGAACCAGCAATGCCCATCTCTCCCCTGTACAACACATGCGTCACGTCTGCTCTTACTATGGGCTGCGGCTGGGACGAGGGGGTATTCTGCGGGTTCAGCTGGGCATTTGGTCCCGGCCCAGGCCCCGGTCCTGGTCCAGGCCCCGGCCCTGGCACTGGTTGCTGGTTGCCTGGGATCAGAGGAGGAACACTGGTCTGGCGATGCAGGATTTTCTAGGGACAGAAGAAGGATAAAGGAGTTCTTTTCCACCCTCCTCCACAACAGGCTACCACCAATGTCCTACCGACCCCTGATGAGGCAGCAAGGGACAAACCAGCGCGATCTCCGGGTCGACGATCCTCATGACCACCTGGGCCTGCAGCAGGGCGTAAGCAAGCTGAGGGTTCTGGAGCAGCATGTTCCTGGCTTCCTGGGGGCTGTTCTGGACACACAACTGAGAAGAAACACACAGATCAGAGCTCTGGCAAGGCACAACACGGGCTGCGAGGGCAAGGGCAGCAGTGGTAGAAGCTGTGCTCATGGAGAGAGTACAGCTCTCCGCTATGCTCACCTTCATCTGCTTCATCAGCTCAAACATCTGCTCGGGCGGCAGGCTGGCTACCGCACGGCTGATGGATTCAGGGGCATCTTCAGGATTGACAGGGTCCCCGTAGGGTGACTCTATGATGGGTGCACCTGTACCCAAGCCTGCAACAGAGTTTGTGACCTTGTACACCAATGTGAACTGGCCATTTTTAATGGGCTCATCAGATGGGAAGCACCACGCCATTACAGGGAAAGGGAGACAGTGAAAAAAGGGAGATCATATGGGAGAGAAAACACAGAGCTGAACCCATGTATCCCCCTGCAAAACTACTCGCTATATCACTTGGAGCAGGTCAGCTCTGCAAGGTGTCTACCTTGCCAACCTCACAGAAGAGGCAGGCTTTGTAAGGCTGAAAAGGCCAGGCCCAGCACGGCATCAGTGTGGTCTCCACCACAAAATTCAGACTCACTCTTCAGCTCCTCCTTGTTCTTCTCGCTGGCCGCATTGTCAACGCGCAGGGCTCTCCCACTGAATTCTCGCCCATTCAGGTTCCGCATGGCACTGAGGGCCGTCTCCTGGTCTTGGTATTCACAGAAGCCATAGCCCTTCGGTTTTCCCGTCTCCCTGTCATACACCAGCCTGCACAGCGAGAAGGAGAGAACCACCACTGCTGAGGGCAGTGCAGGCATCGAGCAGCGTGCAGTGCCCACAGCTCCCCATTGCTCAGGAGGGGGCTACTGGGGGACACAACAGAGGAGCAGAGTGAAGGCACCAGGGTCAGATAAAGGCACGCAACAACCAGTCTTAAGCCTGAGCCAAAAGGTCTCCTGGACCCAGGCTGATGGGTATTCCCACAGCTCTGGTGTCCAGGAAGGCCACCAGCACAAGTGCTGTGCTTCCTGTGTCCCCACAAGGCATCTCTTGGGGACACAGGACTGGACTGGACTGGCTGCTCCTGCAGCTCCCAAGCCCTTAACTGAGAGTTCTCTGAAGCCTGCTGCCAACTCAGGGAAACATCCCTGCAGAGCCACTGGGATGGGAGTGCTCCACACCCACAGCTCTCTGCACAGAGCCTGATCAAAACCCGAGGACTTACACACCCCAGCTCCATGCCATGGCAGGGCACCTGCCTCCAGCCTGGAGCAGCCTGCCCATATTCAGACACTCTACGTCTCCAGACCACCTCGGTGCCTGCACCCCCAGAAGAGCTACCACAGCCTCACAAAGCCCTCCAGAAGCCACTCTGCTCGGCACGGCATGGCAGGAGGCTGGCCCTGCCACAGCACGGCCCTGCACGGACCTACACCACCTGCAGGGCTTGGGGCAAGACTCCCCCGTGCTGCCCCGGGGAGGGGGAGGCCGGTAGCCACTACAGAATCACAGAGTGGTCAGGGTTGGAAGGGACCTTTGGAAATCATCCAGTCCAACCCCCTGCCAAAGCAGGGTCACCCACAGCAGGATGGACAGGAACGCATCCAGGTGGGTCTGCAGTATCTCCAGTGGAGGTTCCACCACCTCTCTGGGCAGTCTGATCCATAGCTCTGTCACCCTCAAAGGAAAGAAGTTCTTCCTCATGTTGAGATGGAATTTCCCGTCTTCCAGGGGGAAGAGAAGAACTAAGTCTCTGAGGCAAGCCTTAGCTATTACTGAGCATGGATGAGATCCCCTTTCAGCCCCCCCCTTCTCCAGACTGAACGGCCCCGGGGCTCTCAGTCTTTCCTCAGCAGAGAGACGCTCCGGTCCCTTCTCACCTAAAGCTCACCACGGGCCCAACCTCCGAGAAAATGTCCTTCAGCTGCTCCTCAGTGGCTTCGTACGGGATGTTCCCCACTGTGGAAGAGAGNCCGGCACAGACGGGCAGGGGGTGTCGGCTGCCGCGGCCTCAGGGGTGCGGTCCTGGGCACCGGCCCTGAGGCACAACCCTCTGCGTATCCCACCCCCCACAGCCGGGCACCCCGCTCCTATAGGGTACCCCATTCCTCCGGGCGCCCCATCCTCCTAACCCCCCAGGGCACCCCATCCCCTGGGACACCCCACCTGTAGAGCACCCCACCATTCGGCCACCCCATCCCCTGTGATACCCCATCGCCGGGCACCCCGTTCCCTACAGTACGGNGAGATGGAATTTCCCGTCTTCCAGGGGGAAGAGAAGAACTAAGTCTCTGAGGCAAGCCTTAGCTATTACTGAGCATGGATGAGATCCCCTTTCAGCCCCCCCCTTCTCCAGACTGAACGGCCCCGGGGCTCTCAGTCTTTCCTCAGCAGAGAGACGCTCCGGTCCCTTCTCACCTAAAGCTCACCACGGGCCCAACCTCCGAGAAAATGTCCTTCAGCTGCTCCTCAGTGGCTTCGTACGGGATGTTCCCCACTGTGGAAGAGAGACGGCGCCCGCCGGTCAGCGCGGAGCCCGAGGGCTGCGCGGACACCGGACCCTCACGGCGGAGAGGACTCGGCCCGCCCGTCCCCGCTCCCATTCCCCTGCCGTCCCGCTCCCGCGTCGCTCACCGAAGACGGAGCGCAGGGAGCGGTCCACGGCGGGGTCCCGCACCGACAACCCCGCCATCCCGCCGCCCGGGCCTCGCGGCCGCTTCCGGTCCCTCAGCCCACGCCGCTCCCCCTGCTTCCGCTTCCGTCCGCGCCCGCAACAAACATGGCGGCGGCGCGGCGGAGAAGGCGCTCCGGCAGGAAACAGGGACCTGCGCCGTGGTAGCCTGCGGGCCGCGCTCGGTAGGAGTGGGGAGAGCGGCGGGAGAGCCGGGCGGGGGTGCTGGGTCCTTAGGGAGCCCTTCCCGGCACAGACGGGCAGGGGGTGTCGGCTGCCGCGGCCTCAGGGGTGCGGTCCTGGGCACCGGCCCTGAGGCACAACCCTCTGCGTATCCCACCCCCCACAGCCGGGCACCCCGCTCCTATAGGGTACCCCATTCCTCCGGGCGCCCCATCCTCCTAACCCCCCAGGGCACCCCATCCCCTGGGACACCCCACCTGTAGAGCACCCCCCCATTCGGCCACCCCATCCCCTGTGATACCCCATCGCCGGGCACCCCGTTCCCTACAGTACGGTACCCCCAGCCCCCCCCCCAGAGTACCCCATTCTCCCGCGAACCCCATCCCCTGGGACACCCCACCTCTAGCGCACCCCACCACTCAAGCATCCCATCCCTTGGGGTACCCCATTGTGTGGAGTGCCCCAGCCACCACCCCAGAGTACCCTGGTCCCCCTCAGGACACCCCATCACCCAGAGTATCCTCCCCAGGGCACCACAGTCCCCCAGGACACCCCAGCCTCTAGGGTGTCTCCCCCACGAAGGGCACTCCAATCCCCCAGGGGACCCCATCCCCCAGGGTACCCCACCTCCCTGGTCACCCCATGGCAGTGCCGGGGCAGCCAGGGCTCCAATGCCCCCAGCTTGGTGGTGCCAGGGACCCCCACTGGCCCCAGCTCCCTCCTGTCCCTTGCGAGCCTGACACCTTGTGCTCACCTGGCAGGCGTCTCCGTCCCTGCTAGATGGTGACATCCCTCTGTCCGCGGGATGGAGGCAAGTGATGTCCCCATCCCTGTCCCTGCGCTGGCCACAGAGCTGCGGTTTGCCCAGCGCCTCAGGTGAGCCTGTGATGGGGGAACGGGAGCCCTGCAGCTGCTCCAGCAGGGTGCAGGCAGGGCTGGCAGGGAGGAGAGCTCAGAGGGCCAGCCCGGCACCCCAGGGGGGCTTTCTTCCTTGTGGTTGGGTGGGCTGGGGAGGGCCTGAACATGTTTTGGCCTTGCAGGGAGCATTTGGAAGAGAGGCAGCTCCTAGACGGGCGCTACCGGCTGCAGGAGGTGCCGGGGGGCCGGGTGGCCCTGCCCGTGCTGGAGGAGAAGCTTGACCAGCTGCGGCTGCCCCAGGAGATGCCCTGTAGGCTGGTCCGGATCCAGGTTGGGAGAGATCCCCTGCCCTGAGCCCTGCTGTGGGGTGGCGGGGTCTCAGCCCCATGTGTCACATCCCTCCTGCAGGACCCTGTCCCCTCCAGGGCAGCCCGCCGGCAGACGCCCGCCCAGAAGCTGCGGGATGAGCTGCAGCAGCTGCTGGGCGAGAGCTGGTCAGAGGAGCTGGAGCGTGATGTGCCCCACGCCTGGCAGCGACATGGGGACCTGGTCCTGCTGAGTGAGGACAGCTTCAGGGCTGTGCCATGGGAGAAGCTGGGTAAGGGGGAGTGGGTTCTGCCTGCCCAGATCCTGCCCGTGGAGCTGCCATGGCCTTTCCCAGAACTCCCCGGATGGGTGTGTTGCAGGTCCGGCACTCTGGGAGACGGTCGCTTCGGCTCTGGGTGCCCAGCGGCTGGCCAGGAGAGGACGGGTGTCGCCGGATGGGATGCGGACCCCCAATGTCACCCTGCTGCTGGGCCAGGACGGCTGGGTGGAGCACGTGGACAATGGGATCAGGTAGGCAGGAGCCGCAGAGCAGGATGCAGCCGGTGCGGGGAAGGGGCTGCCCTCATTGGGCTGGTGATATCTCCCAGGTACACGTTCGATGTGACCAAGTGCATGTTCTCACCGGGCAACATAACAGAGAAGCTGCGGGTGGCCTCTCTACCCTGCTCCGGGGAGGTCCTCGTGGATCTGTATGCAGGTAACTGTGTTGGCGGAGGGCTTTGTCAGGGCAGGGCAGGCAGAGAGCAGTGATGCAGGTACTGATGGCATCCGGGTGGATTTGAAATTTTACTTCCAGCCTGGACTGGAAAAATACGCAGGTAGAGCTCCTGCTCTGTGCGTGATCCCTCAGCTAACCTGGCACTGCTGTCCCTGCTGCGTCCCTGCTGCCTTTACACTCTCAGGATGAACTTGCACTCAGGCTCTGCGGAGCACTGCTCTGTACCTAGTGCTGGTTGTGGATACGTTTAAATCCATGGAAAAGATTTGTCCTTGATATTGTTTCTGAAAAGCTCCCGTAGATTTCCTGAGCCTGTACTGATGTGCTTTCACAACAAGCTGGCGCTAACTGAAGCATCCTGTGCTGTGAGATGAAGAGGGAGATCATGTCAGGCATTTGCATGTCAAGAGAGCCGCTGTTTTGTGCTTGAGGAAATTACTGCTTCCAATTTGTGCCACACAGAAAGGATGTAGCACTCACAAAACTCCTCCGGAGTAATTAAAATAAGCGGTAGTCGGGCACTTCTGCACAGAGTGGAAGCAGAGCAGGGCAGGTCTTGAACTAATGGCAAAAGACCAAAGGTAAAATAGGCTCCTCTGTAAACACTTTCCAAGACGGATTTTGCTTTTGGGGAGGTGTGTGTATGGAGGGGGTGAATTTCCATTTTCCCAGCATCTGGCCTTGTTCCGACCTAGAGCAAAGAGGATGCAGAGAGCCAGGGTGGCAATCTGCATCCTGCCCTGCCTCCATGGAGGAGCGCAGACCCCCATCGGTGCCCAGACCCTGCCCTCAGCCACTGCCACCTCTCCTGCCCCCAGGCATCGGCTATTTCACGCTGCCATACCTGGTTCACGCGGCGGCTGCCTTCGCCCACGCCTGCGAGTGGAACAGCCACGCCGTGGAGGCCCTGCGAAGGAACCTGGCTCTGAACGGCGTGCAGGACCGCTGCCGTGTCCACCACGGGGACAACCGGCAGGTGAGCAGTTCTGACCAGCTGCGGTCCCTCCAGCCCCACACAGCATCCTCCTCACTTCCCCTCTCCTTCCAGCTGGCGCTGCGGGACGTAGCAGACCGGGTGAACCTGGGGCTGATTCCCAGCTCAGAGGAAGGCTGGCCGGTGGCCTGCCGCGTGCTGAAGAAGAGCACAGGTGGGGTTCTCCATATCCACCACAACGTGGAGACTCTCCCTGCACCAGCCCCAAGGCAGGCCCCGGTCCTGCAGGCTGAGCGGGGGTCTCCAGAGGGAGCCAGCTCTGATGGAGAGGTGCAGCGCCCAATGGAGGGCTGTGGGAAGGAGACACTGGGGGCCAGGATCAGGCCTGAGTGGCAGAGGTGGGCTGAAGCCACAGCGGCACGGATCCAGGGGCTGCTGGCAGAGCTGCACGGGCAGCCGTGGCGCACCAGCATCCTGCACATCGAGGCAGTGAAGTCCTATGCACCCCATGTGCATCACCTTGTGCTGGACCTCGAGTGCCGGCCAGCGCTGCCCGCCTAGCTGGCCACGGGCCCTGGTGTGGCTCCAACTCCCACGAAATGCTGGCATTGGATCATCTGTGGCCAGGAGATGCTACCGTTGTCTGCTGCCACTCTGGACGCACTTTTACGTCCCTTCATTCTTGGGTGCCTTCCTGTGCCCAGAGCACTGAAGGATGTGCTCCCATGGGAGATCCCATGGTCTAGGATGGAGCAAACTGGGACTGAGAGTGCCCTGAGTCCTGCCCCAGCTGTGCTTGTTGCTGCCCAGATCTTGGACTTTCAGCCCCGTTTTGCACAGGAGAGAGCCACAGGGCTGAATAAACCTTGGATTCCTGATGGGCTTCGTTTCAGTGAGTCAGGGACAGTCTTTTTGTGCTTATATTTACTAGCGTGCTTTTGTATTGTACTGGAAATGAGTCTGTTCATCTCGGTTTCTTACCTTTTTGCAGAAATAAGGATGTTTCCCACCTCTCTTCTTGCCATCCAGTTAAAACGTGAACAAAAGTGCAAGTGTGGGGGTCCTACCTGGGGAGGCCGGGTCCCCTGGCAGTGGGTGGAGGGGCTTGGGGAGCAAAGCCTCTGTCTGTGTCCTCTGCCCTCAGCTCTGTCTGTGAGGCCAAAGCCCTCTTGCTTTGCATGTGTACCCCTGTTGCAGAGAAACCCCTGCCCGGAGGGTGGAACTCCCACTGGCCTTTTGGTGTCCCTGGGTCCCCGTGGGTTCTCCCCTGTGTCGGTGTCCCGTCTCCTCCCGCAGGGCTGGGACCCTGTAGCTCTCCCCATCCTGTGTCAGCACCCGCCAGCGTGGGCAGAGCGGCGTCCTCACGTTGACTTTGCTCCCAGCCGGCCTCCCACTGCGTGGTGAGAAGCCGACTTCCCATGGAGGTGAGCCCCATGCCTCATCCTGCCACGTCTGCTGATGGTTTCCCTGCTGTGGGCAGAGCCGGGGCCGTATCTCTGCCCACGAAGGACGAGGGCAGAGGCCGAAGCCTTGCAGCAGGGCCATCCCCTGCTGCTTGCGTCCCGGTCCCTCGCCCACCGCCGTGCTGGGCGCCCCGGGGAGCGCGGGTGGCTGTGGACTTTGTGCCGGCGTCTGTGTGCTCTTTGAGAGGAGCTGCCTTCCCGCTGCGGGGGGGCGGCCCGGGGAGCCGGGGCGGAGCCGTGCCGGGGGGAGAGCAGCCCCGCAGAGTTGGGACCGGGAGCTGCGGGAAGGGGCTGGACGGGGCGGGCACCGCCTCCCACCCGGGCCGCCCCGTCGGTGCCGCAGGTGGGGAGGGTTCGGCCCCTTTAAGGAGGCGGCACCACACTCCNGCCCCGCCGCCTCTACGCCGGGCCGCGGCGACAGGAAGGTCCGTCCCGCTGCGCTCGACAGTGGCCGCTTCCAGCCGCCAGCCGGCCCCCGTCTCACCGGTGCCCTGGGTGGGGAGGGGGGAAGCCCCGCGGGAGGGCTGCCGACCCCTGGGCCGCTCTGCCCGGCTCCGTCGGGCTCCGGAGCCGCCGCGGTCGCCCGGGGTCCGGCTGTCAGCGCCCGCCGG
>VXBH01004558.1:97452-142824 GCA_013400035.1 Rynchops niger | reverse complement strand
AGCGGCGGCTGGGCAGGCACTGGACAGCACTGGGCCCCACCAGCCGGTAGCCACGGGTGCAGCTCAGCTCGCAGCGTGTCCCCAGGCTGCTGCGGTAGGAGCCCCCCCGGGGCGAGTAGCAGGTGGCTTCTCCACGGTGGATGTTGAGGCTGGCACACCACTGGGGCACTGGGGGAGAGGAGGGAGGTAAGGGGGGCAGCCGGCCCCACAGTGCCTCAGTTTCCCCATGAGGACCCTAGGGATGGGTTTGGGTTGCCGGTACCTCGGCGGTAATCCAGGGCAGGCTCGGGGGGGGCTTCTTCCACATACACTTCATTGGTGTGGCTCTCTGCCGCGTAGTAGCCGGACCCTGGGGAGAAGGAAAGAGATGTGTCCTGATTTGTGGCCACAGCAGCACCCAGGCGATGATGCCTCCCCAGGCAGCTGCACCCTCCGGTCCCAAAACATCCCAGCAAATGATCCCATCCCTGGGCAGACCCCGTCCTGCTGTCCCTGGGGCTGCCACCAAGGGTTAAGCTGGGCAGACAGAGCCTGATCCCCAGCGATGGATGTGGTGATGTGGTGTGCGCTGGCACCAGCCCGCAGACTAAACATCGGCAACAGGAAACAGGGGCTGGCGTGGCGTGGGCTGGCACCCACACCCGGCTTCGCGCTGCCGGGAATTCCTCCTTCCACCCGCTCCTGTGGCACTGTCCCGGCCACCGCGTGTCCCCAGGGAAGGAAGCAAGCTGCCCTCTCCTGCCCGCCCCAGCGGAGGACAGGGATGCAGCCCCTCGCTTGGGCACCGGGGAAGGATGAAGCTGCTGTGGGGGGTTGGCCGGAGCTGCTGGCCCCACACCATCCATGCTGTGCGGAGGGGCCCCGTGCCCCAGGGGCAGGGGGAGGACACCCTTACACCAATCCTTGTGGGTTCCCCTTTGTGTTCCTGTACTATGTTCCCATGGGCGAGGGAGGGAGCTGTGCAGGGGGAGAGGGATGGCCTCCTTCACCTCCTCCCCGGCGCCTCGGCTGGCCGCGGCATTCCCCAGCTCTGAGCTCATGTTTCCTCCGCGTTTCCGCCGGCCCCCGCCACCGCTGCCCCCTCCTCGCCGCCAGCCCACCCCACCGCAGCCCCCGCTCCAGCATGGCGGGGATGCTCAGCCTGGGAAGGGACCCAGGGGGAAGCGNGGGATGCTCAGCGTGAGAAGGGACCCAGGGGGAAGCGGCAGCCCTGCTGCGGCTGCCACCATCTCCCCTTCCCCTTGCTCTGGCATTTGGGAAGGGGATATCCGCCCAGGCCCATCCAAGCAGCAGCCCCGCCGTCGTGGGGAGGAAACTCCACTACAAGTCTTTCCGACATGAACTTTACCACAGAGCGACCGACTCCCCACTGCTTCCCACAAGCTTCGTTAAGTCGCCCACTCGTTTCCACAAAGCCTTCTATCCCGACGCCCTTCCCACGCTGCCACGGCTGCCTTTGGGGACCACGGGGCTGCCATCCGTGGGGCTGTCAGTGGGGGCGTGTCGGTGGCCCGGTGAGCAGGGCTGCTTTCCGGGGGGCTACTGAGCCCCCCGCTGAGGCTCCAGGGATGGGGTGGGCCGTGTCCCCGCAGGCAGATGTGCCGTTTAATTGCCATGTTCCCTTTTCGTGCAGGCGCTGCCTTCTCCGTCTCACCTGGGGACAGCTCGGAGCTCCGGCTGTGCCGGGCGGGAGCATCCCCATGCTGGCAGCGTGGCAAGGGGATGGGGACGCGAGCAGGGAAGGGGGTAGGGCTTTTGGGCAAGGGCTTTTAATCCTTGACCCAGCTGCCTGGCTGTGGGAGGGGAGGCTGGATCAGAGCATTCCATCCAGGAAAACATCTGCCAGCTGATGACCCCCACGGGAGACAGGAGTCAGCGGGAAAGCTGTGCAGGGGTGGGATGGAAAGGCTGGATTTCTTCTCTCTGGATGCCTCCCAGCACCCCTCTCTGCTCATTCCTGCACCCCCCAGCACCCCCCCACAAGCACTGCATACCCTGCCGGCACAGATGCTCTGCCTGGCACTGCCGTACCAGGGCACCCCCAGCCTCTATCCCTCCCTACCACGAGCCACCCGAGGGGAGCAGGACCCTGCGGGCTGGCGTCCCCCCCCAGGGGAGCCCCACACACCCCCAGCACTCACCTTCGTGCCACGTGGATGACACCAGCCTGGTGAGGACAACCAGCAGGACGGGGGCTGCCTCCTGCGCCATGCTGGGGGGCCGGGGAGCCGGGGGCTGGCCAGCCCGTCTGCCGCACCGAGTCCGAGGGCAGCAAGGATGGAGAGGGGCTGGAAGCAGGGCAACCCCCGTCGCTTTGTCACCACACAGACGCCTGACCCTCCTGCTTGCACCGAGCAAACCTACTTTTCCCTGCTGCTGCCCGTCCCAAACATTCAAAAGCCGTGAGTCAGGCCCAAAAACGATGAGATTGTCAAAAATAATAAATCCCAGGATCACCCGTTTTCCACTGCACCTCCTGCTTCTCCGAGGCTTTAAAAGGTTGTTAGCTTTTTTTTTTTCCTTTGCAAGCAGAAGAGCCAAGAGCCTGTTTTGACACGGGAGAGAGGGTAGCCAAGCCTGTGCCAGCCCCGCCGGGATCTGGAAACTGGGGTCCTGGGGGGACCGAGGACAAAACCGCAGGAGTCAAGACCCGGGACCCTTTTCCCACCTCCTGCCGGGAGGGAACGAGAGACTTCACTGCAGACGGCGGCTCCGAAACCGCTCCAGAGGCAAGTGATTCCAGCTGGGGTCTGTTTTCCAGCTGAAGTTCAGCCCCCGTGAGGCAGCGGTAATGAAGCGCGTTCGTTAGGACCGGCCGCCCTGTGTCCCACGGGACCCAGCAGGAGGAGAGGCAGGAGCCGGAGCCACCCGGGATTTTGGCTCTGGACCGCCCGGGTGTAGGGGGGGCGAGGGATGAGCCTGGCATGGACAGGTAGGACAGTTGGCACGGGGTGGCGGCGGCGGGGGGGGGAACATGCTGCCTGAATGTACTAATTATGTGGTGGCCAGGCCGGTAAGCACACTAATTAATAACACAGCTGTCCTGAGTTGGAGAGAGCTGCCAGGAGGCCACCATGAGGGGCTACTTGCTACAGGGTGTGGGGAGCCCGCAGCCCCCCACAGACCAGGTACATCCTCCAGGAGGGGACAGGGCGCTCCCCCCATGGTGGGCAGGATGCCCATTGCCTGCTGGCATGGTGGCCGTGCCATGTGCGGCCGTGCGAGGTGGCTGCCCCACCTGGTCTTTGCTCTGCTGGGGGACACCTGGGCAGGGAAAGGGGGGCCATGCGGGGGCTGGGGCTGCATCGCCCACCGCTGGGGCAGGAGGGCAGGGACTGGGTGGCACAGTGCAGGCAGGAGGTGGCACAGTGCAGGCAGGAGGTGGCACAGGACAGGCAGGAGGTGGCCCGGACTAGGCAGGAGGGGGCATGGTGCAGGCAGGAAGGGGCATGGGACAGGCGGAGGTGGCACAGAACAGGCAAGATGTGGCACAGAGCAGGCAGGAGGGGGCACGGAGCAGGAAGGAGAGGGCATGGGTCAGGCAGGAGGTGGCATGGGACAGGCAGGAGCAGCCCAGAGCAGGGAGGAGGTGACACAGAGCAGGCAGGAGGGGACATAGCACAGCCAGGAGTGGCCCGGGACAGGCAGGCTCCGCCCGCCTGGGACGCTCGTCCCGCCTTCGNCCGTCCCGGCAGAGGAGGGCCCGTGTCGGCCATGGCGTCCCCGTCGCGGCGGCTGCAGACGAAGCCGGTGATCACCTGCCTCAAGAGCGTCCTGCTCACCTACACCTTCGTCTTCTGGGTGAGCTCCGACCCCCGCGACATGTCGCGCCGCGCCGCCCTGTCGCGACAGGCGCGAGCCACGGCGGCTTTTCCCCTCTCCCCAGGTGTCGGGTATCGTGCTGCTGGCCGTGGGCGTGTGGGGCAGGGTGAGCCTGGCCGTCTACTTCTCCCTGCTGGACGAGAAGGCCACCAACGTCCCCTTCGTCCTGGTGGGCGCCGGCACTGTCGTCGTCCTCCTGGGCACCTTCGGCTGCTTTGCCACCTGCCGCGGCAGCACCTGGATGCTCAAGCTGGTGGGTGGCCCTGGACCGTGTGGGACGGGGTCCCTTCCCACCCCATCCCAACCCATCCCGACCCATCCTGACCCATCTTGACTTGTCCCATCCCATCCCAATACATCCCAACGCTTCCTCCCCCATCCCATCCCAACCTCATCCCATCCCAACACGTCCTTCCCCATCCCAATCCCATCCTACCCTATCCCATCCTACCCTGTCCCATCCCACCCACCTCGTCCCATCCCGTCCTTTCTGCCCGCAGTATGCCATGCTCCTGTCCCTCATCTTCCTCATCGTCCTGGTGGCTGCCGTCGTGGGGTTCGTCTTCAGGCATGAGGTGAGTCTGGGTGGCCACTGCTGTCTCCCGATGCTGCAGAGCGAGTTTGGTGCTGGAGTTAACCCAAGCGCAGTTGCAGATGTCGCTGGAGGACAGCGATGCTGCTGGCAGCGGTGCTTGGTGTGACTAAAATGGGGTTAAAAAAGCCCAAAGAGCAGCTTGGTCCCCGTAAGAACACATAATGTCCCCATAAGGACGAGGATGGGTGCTGGGTCTGCCTAGCATGGCATGCTGCCCCTCCGCCATAACAGGCAAAGTAGCCCTGGATGTTAATTTCTGGGTTTTGTCTATCTTCTGCAATAATTTCTGTAATTAAAGCTCCTCTGAGGGTTCCTGTGCTGCGAAGCAGCCTGCTCGGGTGGTGGTTAGCACCGTGTAGGTCCTTGTTATTACATGCGGCATCCCTGCCGCCACAGCGCATCCCAGCCTGCCCTGTAATACAGTGTTTAATTGCCTGGGTGGCCGGGGGAATGTCTGCTGACCGCGGCTGGAGTCATTCCTGCCATCGCCAAGAGGTGACTAATGTGGGACTGCGGGTCCCAAAGCAGGGGAGGGGATGGCAGTGCCGCAGAGACCTCTCTCTTGCAGATTAAGACAAACTTTGAGAGTAACCTCAACCTGGCCTTGAGGGACTACAATGTGACCGCGGATCGGCACAGCGAGGCCGTCGACACCATCCAGAGAACCGTGAGTGCCGCAGGCTGGTGTCTGTCTGGTCTCGGGGAGGCACTCACCTTGCCCTAGGGTGACTCCTGGGACCCCCTATGGTATCGTCATCCCCATTGCAGTAGTTGGGGTCCTTTTGCCCTGTGGGATTTTGAGTTTGGGAGGAGATGCTGGGTGAGGTGGGGGCAGTTCCTAGAGAGGTGAGGGCAGGGCAGCTGTGGGAATGGTGGTAGGACGCAGGGGCCAGTACTTTAGTGTGACCATGCACCCCAAATACGCTTTCCCCTCCAGCTGCACTGCTGCGGGGTGCAGAACTACTCGGACTGGGAGAGGACCGAGTACTTCAGCCAGAGGGGCATCCCCCGCAGCTGCTGCAAGAGCCAGGACGACTGCTTGGAGGAGGATCTGAAAGACCCGAGCAAAGCCAAGCTGAAAGTGTTTGTGGATGTAAGTTAAGCTCAGAAAAATCCCCCTGCCAGTCCTGGAAGTGGGGAGGGCAGAGCTGGGTGGGTGAAGAAGGGCTTCCCTGTGAGGCTGGAAAGGAGAACTGTACTCTAAGTGCAATCCCTGTGGTCCCGGGACTCCCCTGCTAGGCGAAGGGTATGGAGTCGTGAGCTCCCCCTCATGCCTGAGGTCCCCCCAACTCCTTCCTCGGAGGCCAGGGACCAGCCAGACCCAAGTGTTTGGGAGGACAGGTGAAAAAGGAGGTAATTTCCCAGTTAAAGTTAGTTTCAGCAGTGCTGACGTCTCTTGACGGCCGTGCAAAGTCCTGATCCGTTGGTGAGCGCGGGTGACCTCATCTAGCAGGGACGGCCAGGTGACGCAAGGGACGTTCCTCTGATGAGTCACCTTGCTCAACCCATCAGCTCCCGGTTGGGAGCAGCCCAAGGGCAGCGCTCCCCGTGATAATGCGGCTGGGAGGCTGCTTGGCGCGGCGCTGATAGGGAGATGACTTTGCCGAGGTCAGGCAGGAGGGTGGCAGCCAGAAGCCCTCGGCTGCCCGCCCGGGAGCATCTTTCCCCGGAGTTCTGGGGAGGTGCTGGTTTGTGCTCTGGGGCAGGGTGAAAAGCACTGGACCCACATACTCGCTTTGCCTCCTCTGCAGGGTTGTTTTTTCCTGGTAACGTCAACTATGGAGTCAAAAATGAGCGTTGTGGCTGGAATCTCCTTTGGCATTGCATGCTTCCAGGTAACTCTCCATTGCTGGCTGGCACAGGAGGAATGCAGAGTGAAGCTAGCCTGTCTCTGGAGGTATTTCATTTCTGGTGTGTGTACAAAAGGCACGGCCTGTCTCAGCCAGGGAGGAGCAGCTATTCTGCAGGTCCCCCTTGGGTTTAATCTCACCACTGAGCAGCTTCCAGTCTCTTAAAGCCCAGGCTGAAGCACCATCTATGTTTCCATGGGTCTGGGTTATTTGAGAATAGCTCCTGCCTGAAACAACTGACTTCAATAAAACCCAAACGGAGCCTGTGCCGCGCTGAGTGAACTGCCTGCACTCGCTGTTGGCAGTGATCAAATCTGCGCCTTTCTTTTTCCTACCCACCGACCTTCCGTTTCGTCAGGGAGGCGTTTTGGCGTCACTTCTGCGGGGCTGGGTCCCTGCGAGCAGCTCACGACCCACAGGCCGCCCGACCCTGCCACTGCTCCCTCTCCCTCCCGCTCCCCACCCTCTCCTTTACTTTATCCTGCTCCGGCAAGCTTTATCCTGGCAGGAAACGAGAGGCCCCTTCCGCATCCCACCGAGGGAGGCTGGCTTTGGAGGGGCTTGAATTCACCCTCCCCTTGATCCGGCATGCAGAGGCCATGGCGTTAGCCTGGGACCACCATCTGACAGCCCCAGCATGGCGAGAAGGAACCCTGCCAAGATATTTCTCCTGTAACGAGCGTGTCACTGCACGTTTCCCGTAACGGATGGACCGTGCTGGGGGAGAGGCGGGAGCCAACAGCCCCCGGCTGCACTTGGTGCTTCTGAGCGCTTTCTTTCGGTTGTGGCTGGGAAAGCTGCTCGCCCCGCTCTCCTCCTTAGCTGGGCCGTCCTTGCTGTGGGGTCACTAAGATGTGACCCACACGCAAATGGTGAGCTGCAGGGCTCCCAGCCGCAAAATTATCTCAGCTGATGCCAGGCTTGGGAGTTTTATTTGGCTTTTATTGCTCTTTCAGCAAGCCGTGCTGTGTCGTGCAGCCGGCAGGAACCCGTCATCCTAATGTGCTTCTAGCTTTGCTTGTGTAGGTCAGAGTCCGGCAGGATCTGGCCCTAAATGTCTGCACAGGGGCTGGGAGACCACGTTGTGATAACAGTAGCGTTATCACAGCGTGTCCTTCAGATGTTGATGTGAAAACGGCAGCCTTGCTTCCCTGCTGTCCTTTCAACGGGGAGAGGGGGCGGCTGTTCTCTAGTGGCCGTGTAATGGGCTGTGACGCTCCTGATATCTGTGTAATCTCCAAAATTACCATAAAACAGTAGATGCTTCGTGAAGCAAAAATGTAACGGGACGGGATGTGGCGTATCTCTTGCGAGGAGCTTGTTTGGCTGTTGCCTGCCGGGATCCTCCGCTTCAGCCTCTCTCAGTTACTCTGAAGCAGGGCATAGCAGCCCGTGTTGTGATTTATAAATCCCACTGTTCTTTGGAATTTATAAAACTGATGCTCTGGAGCGATTTGTCAGGCTTTTCCCCTAAAACACCGCGTCCTGGTGTTGGCTGCCTCTGATGTGTGGGTTGTTTTTTGTTTTTTTTTTTCTTCTCTTTTTCAGTTGGTTGGCATCATTCTCGCCTGCTGCCTGTCCCAGTACATCACGAACAATCAGTACGAGATGGTGTAGCTGGCCCCCAGCATGCTCTGGCTGTGGCCAGGTAGGTCTCTCCAGCCCTGTAAGCTCGGTGGGCCACCTCGGCATCCGCAGCTGCTGCCTGGTCCCCTCTGGGGACCTTCAGCAGCGTGGCGGGTACCACTTCTGGGGGCATGTGATGATAGAGGGCAACTGCAGGACCGTGTCTGCTGCATCATTTTAATGTGCGTATAAATCCAGCCTTGTCTGTTAACGCTTTGTCTTGTGCCCTGCAGGGTATGCTCTCTATGGCCGGGGAGGATGCCACCACCTCCCGTTTTCCTCTGGACACCGTTTCGTGAAATCTTGCTTTGAACTGACTGATCTTCTTCTCAACTAGCTCATAGAAAGGAGTGCAGCAGCTGTCCTGGTGCGCTGAGGGACTTGTCCTAACACTACTCTGCTGTGCCACCACCTGGGATAATTAGTGTAGCTGCAGTGGTTACAGCACACACGCTTCTGCGGGCGACGCAGCCCCTGGCTCTTTATTCGGCCGGCGGCGCGCTTGAATGCCGACCGGCCTCGCGGGACTCCCAGTGCTCATCTTCGGTGCCTCCCTCGGGAAAGCAATGCTTCCCCTTACCTCTGGCAGCCCCCTGATGTCCCCTCGCTCCCTGGACGTGGTTGCTCTTGAGATGGGGCCGTTGCCGTGGTAAAACACGACCCTGCCTGCCTGAAAGCCCTTGGCTCAGCAAGGTCTCGGCTTGTTGCCAAGCTCTCTTTCATCCCTGCCCTGGGTTTTATATACTTTTTTATAGTTGTACTTTTTTAAAGTACAGGCTGTAGTGATTCTTTGTAAGCTGTAGCAAGGTTTGGTGATGTAGCTCCTGGTGCCTTTACCTTGGTAGGTGTCCTTGCACCGAGTCAGCTGTGACTTGATCGTCAGTATTATATGCTGCCTATCTCATTTTGTGTATTGAGTAGAACTCTTTTGTCCTGAGACACAATAAATATTAAGATATTTTACTCTNTAACCTCTAGATCATCGCAGCTCACGCCTTCCCAATGCTCCCGGGTGCACTTGTACTTACAAATAACTTCTGTAATGGAATTTTTCTTCATAACAGTGGTTGTGTAACAGTGCTGAAGCAGAAAGCCTGGAGCATCCCAGCCCAGGAGCCGGGCGGATGAGCTCAGCCCCGTGCATCCTGCGTCGGCCACTCGCTTGGAGCCAAGGGCAGCGCAGCGCTGCTGGAGCCGCCTGCGTCCCCAGCCTCTCCCCAGGGCGAGAAACATGGATTTAAGCTTTTATGTTTGTTTGGTACTGCTCATCTTTGGGCTGTGTTGTCAGCAAGCCTTTGTCTTGCTGGGCGTGATGCTGCAGTGGTGTGGAAAAGCTCTTCCACCACCTGGCTTGGGGGATTTTTGAGTCCCAAGCACTGAACCTGGAGCAGCCAAACCGCCCCGTGGTGTGGCAAATGAGCAGGTACGGGGCAACCTCGCTGCTGATGGAGGAGCCCGACAGGGAGCGCCTGAAATCCTTTTGTTGCGGGTGAGTAAATGGGACTGTTGTCAACGCCTGGCTGCCCAAAAGCATCCCAGGCCGGTACAGCGAGGCAGAGCACGGAAAGTGGGGTGGAGAGATCTGCCAACGGCAGTTAATGGGTGGGTGGAGATTGGTCAGGAACACGGGAGAAGCAGTGCTAGGTTTGGATAAACCCATCCCCATCAGAAAGGCTGCAGAGAGGGAAGCACCTCTGCACCCGTTTGTGACCCTGTGCCCATCTGTGTCCTTGCGCCTGTCTGAGTCCCTGTGCTGGTCGGGACCTCTGCCTCCGCAGGGGACAGGGGTGGCGGAGGCGATGCCGGGCGAGCAGGTATGGTGCCAGCAGAGGGTGGCACGGAGAGCCTGGACGTTTCCGAGCTGCTGCAGGAAAAGCGGCACTGACTGTGCCGATGTGGGCAGCGTGGAGGCTTGGCCAGCCTGTTTGTCCCCACGGCCAGTGACAGGCACTGCAGCCATCAGAGTGTAAATCTCATCTAATTAAATAGTGCTTGTGTAGACACATTGCTTTAATGTGGGGAGACATCGGTGGTGTCCCACAGGTACGGGCATGTGCTGCCAGGTGGATTTGGGATACCGCTGTCCTGGCAAAGGCATTGGATGCGCCTTGGTGACCCATCCAGACCAGCCGAGCTGGGACACAAGCACCCTGGCTGGCCCCAGGTCTCCGGTTCCCCGTGGCAGCTGTGGCCAGTGGGCTTCACACGTCCCCTCTCCGGGGAATAAATGTCTCAGGGGACTTGTCAGAAACGCCTGGTGTCCCCAAGGGTGGTTGGTGTCCCTTGGGATGCCATGCAGGGAGCTCTGCTGCACCGTGCTCCTGGCAGCTCCCCGTGTTTTAACCACATGGAACAGGGATGGAGGGAACTGCCATTAAAACATGCTTACATCCCCATGGGAGCCGCAGGGATGCGGGGAGGGCCTAGCAGCCCTGGGGACACCACAGCTGGCGCCAGGCACAGCAGCGGTGAGCAGAGCCTGACCCCCTGCTCCCTCCTTTGTATGCCTAGCTGGGCAGGCTTGTCTGTCCAAGTGTCCCCTGGAAAGCCCCAGCCGCGGCAGTGTGTCACCCTGGGTGACGCCAAAGGGGTTTCACCTGGTGATACCCATGGGATGCCAAGGCTGCTCAGCAGCAGTCAGCTCCCCGGGATGAGAGCTGGGACCTGAGGTCGGGCATGAGCCCCGAGGCCATGAGCAGGGGAAGGCTGCACAGGGGTTTTGGCCATTAGCCCTCAGCGCTGTCCTGCTCAGGGCAACTGCAGTGTCAAGGACTTTTTTTTTGCCTCCTACAGTTTGAGTTTTGCCCGTTTGTCGGTCCCGAGGCCAGGGACAGCAGATGGCACTTGGGCTCCTCCATGCTGCTGCTCCCTCTGGCTTTGGCCACCCAATTCCCCGGGGGCTCCTTGTGCCTGCGCCTGCCTCCACATTGTCCACAGGCTGCCGTGCTGCCGGGGGACTGCTGCCACCCCTGAGCTGTCACTAGCAACTCCCGAGAGCATCCGAGCATGCTGGAACAGAGGGTCGGGACATGAACAATCACCAGCGCCGTCAGGGAGCAAATTAGGGACCTCCGCACGTTCCCAGCGAGGCGAACGCCGGCAGTGCCTGTACCTGAGTTATGGATGCTCGTGACAAGGCAGCCGAGCAATTAGATCACTTCTCAGACCCATTAAGCATCACAGACTGAGACTAAACGACTTTCCATTTTCTTTGCAATCGCTCATACAAGACATTTATTGTTTGCCTCTTGCTGCTCAGCGCGGTGACGAGGCACTCAAGCATGGCCTCCTCCAGCCCCGTGGGAGCAGCGCAGGATGCCGAGGGGACCGGCACGGTGAGGATTCCGTGGCCGGTGGGATCACACGTTCATCGGCAATTAAGCGGGTAACAACCTGCCCATCGGCTGCATCAGGATGCATCCAGATGGGTGGCGACACGGCAGGTGGGTGCAGGATGGGATGCAGGTGGGATGCAGGACAGCAGCCCAGCAGCCCAGCACTGGGGGCTACACCCTGCCCAGCATCCGCGCGATCCACCAGTTGCAGGGCATGATGATGCGGCAGATGACCCTCCCACCCTGGTAGCAGTAGGGGTAGGGGTAGTAGCCCAGGAGGGGCTCGCAGACCCGCCGGCAGTAGCGGTTGGCACGGCGGCACTGGGCACAGCAGTAGCCTCGCTCATCCCACAAGGGGTGGAACTCCAGCCCGTTCTCCGACTGTTGGGAAGAGGCAGCGTCAGCACGGCCAGGGGGGCATGTGGCTGGGACACCCCAGGAACATGGACAGGACACCTTGGGAGGGTAGCCAGGGCGCCCCGGGAGCATGGACAGGTCACCCCAGAAGCATGGACAGGGCACCCCCAGGAGTGTGACCACGACACTCCAGAAGCACGGACAGGGCACCCTAGGACCCTAGGAACATCACCAGGACATCCCAAGAGTGTGCCCAGGACACTCCAGGGGCACGGACACCTTGGAAGGGCAGCCAGGGCACCTCAGGAGCATGGACAGGTCACCCTAGGAACATCATTAGGACGCTCCAGGAGCATGGACAGGGCACTCTAGAAGCATGGACAGGACATCCCAAGGAGCACGGCCAGGACACCCCAGAGGCATGGCCAGGACACCCTGGGACCATGGCCAGAGCACCCCAGGGTGTGATTTCCTGCACTCACGTAGTCGTTGACAGGTAGGTCCTCCTCGGTGAGCTGCCGTGCCCGGCGTTTGGGCCCCAGCTGTGCATTCTTCTCCACCTCGTGTTTACTTCCTCCATCCAGCCAGCTCTGGTTGTCCACGAGCAGCTCAGGATCTTCTTCTTCTGCCCCTTCAAGGTCAGCCAGCTCAGGAGCTACGGGAAGAGCCCAAACATTGCTGTCACCAACCAGGGAGCAACCATGAGGGAAATGCTGTGACCTACAGCCCCACCAGCAAACCATCTCTACTCCATTGCCTCCTGCTCTTACCAAGCCTGGGTGAAGAGCTGTAGGAGACAATATGGCAGGAGGAGGGGGTGGAGGAGACATGGCCCATCCCCTCCACATGCTTGTGGGTGGTGGGTGCCTGTGGGTGGGTGCTGCAGATGCGGGGAAGCACATCCTCATGGTGGGCTCTGCTGCTGGGGTCGGGGGGGGAGTTTGTAGATCCCCAGCGAAGCAACGCAATTTGGGGCAGATTACACTCGGCTAGAGCATCTATTAGTGGCTTAGGTGAGACCCACAGTGACATGAATTTTCTTCGCAGCAGGGTTTAACAGCAGGGACTGAGGAAGCAGAAAGGGGACAGCAGCCAAAGACAGGAGCCCCCCTTCGCATCTGGCGTCTCTGATGCCCACTTGCTCCTGGGACCATCGATGGCTGTGAGCTGACAGACCCTTGGGGGACAAAGATGTGCCTCTGCAGCTCTGCGGCTGCAGAGCAGAGCGAGTTTTCTTGGTAGGAGTTTTTAAACTAGCTCGTTTGGAGAGAAGTGGGTTAGAGAGAGCGGGTAATTACACTGGAGGATCTCAGAGGCCACAACCTCTGCAAGGGCTGTGTAGCGAGCAGCTGGAGGTGGCAACCCCGTTGTGTGATTTAGATGCAGGTGTCTGCTCATGCTCTGATGCTCATGCGGCGATGAAAATTTAGGCGTCCCAGTTTCCAGCAGCGCTGTCTTCTTTGCAGGTACAAAGGGGTTTTGGGTTTTTTTGCCTTGTTACGAGGAGGGTGGCCACTCTGCAAAGCACGGGGCGGTGGGGAGCCGGCAGAGACGAGTGCTTTGCAGAAACTTCAGCCCCTGCTATTACATTGGCCATGTTCTCTCGTGGTCGTGGCCAACATTGTGCTGATGTACAACTGGGCTGGGGAAATGGGTTCCCACCACGTTGCACTGGGGCAAATGGCAGAGGGGACACGGGTGGGTGGCAGGGCTGCTCCTGGCGAGGGGGATTATGAGCACTTTGGGAAGGAGATGGCTCCTTGTACCTGCTATCGGCGTGGGGTGGATCCAGTAGATGGTCACGTTCCTGCAGATGTCAAAAATTTTGGAGCTCTTCAGGAACTCCTTGTTCTGAATGGGCTTTTCCCCAGGCACCCAGACCACAGACTGCTCAAAGTAGGTGGTGGTGATTTCTTCTCCCTGGAAGAAGAGTGAGATTTCACCCCACTGCGGTGAGACGCCCTCTCCCCACCGCTGGCTGCTTCTCCTCCCCTTGGCTTACCCAGAGGCACCTCTCCCCTCCCAGAGAGCAGCTGGACTTCACCTGCCTTGGCTTGTGGTCCTCACTGGGGGCACAGGCAATGCCCCGTTGGTCCTCACGTAGGGAGACCTGTCACAAGCCTTCTCTTTCCTGCCCTCTCTCAGCCAAAACCACCCCATTTTCTCCCCTCTCTGTTCATCGTGCTTCAAGAGCCTTCTCCTTGGTGCAGTCCCCACCATCTGCAAGAGCCTTCTGGAGCGCCCCAGCTCATTTCAAACCCAAGATTAAAACATCTCCTCTCTGCTTTGCTCTTACTACTTAATTTCTCTCTCCTTCTGCTACTGTTTTTGTGATCGAACGCTTTAATTTATTCCTCACAGAAATTCTTTGCACAGCCCTATTCCTGTAATTTATACCACATGTCTCTGCCGTTGCATTAGCCCATGGTGTGTTTTGGCAGGCGCTTCGGGAGGGAGATATATAAAGATTATTGGATGGGCCTGCGCTGAGCGATCTGCCAAGGCAACGCTGTCTATGGCGGCGGTGGTAGCCCATAGAGCAAGCTGGCAAATGGCGTTTTTCTCTCCAGAAGGCGTCGGGAGTTGTATTTCTCTTTTAGAGAGTTTTTTTCCTTATGGCTTTGGGAAGCCTTAGGAAAGTGCCAACACAACCTGCCCCAGTCTGAGTAGTTTTCGGCGTCCCAGCTGAAAGCCGCAGGGCTGGGGAGGTGCTGCCTGAAGGGATGCTGGGAGGAGAGGGCTAGATCTTAAATCTACATTTACCTCACTGGGTTTAACGTTCCAGCTCTCTACCTGGGGCTATGTTCTGCTAAAGCCTGGGAAGTCGTATCCCTTTTACGACAGTAGCCAAAAAGATCTATTAGCTTCTCAGGGCGTAATCAAAGAATCCGTGTCTGGGAATTTGGGTCATGATTCAGGGAAATGTTTCTGCCCACGCTTCATTTCAAACGTGTGTCCTGCCGGCATTTTATCTGCAACAGCTTCCTTGGTGGGGGGTGGATTCAATCTGCTAAAAACAGGGAGGTGGGAGGGCTGTGCCACCACCGGGGGCTCGGGGATGGGGACGGGGATGGGGGACAACTGCTTTCAAGGGACGGAGCCATCGCCCCAGGGTTGCGCTGTCAGAGAGGGGTGAAAATATGGAGTCAAATGCTTTTTCCAGGCAGCGGGATGCGGAGGGGAGCAGTGAAAGGGGTGTGAGGAGCGACCAGGGACATGGGTGGGAGGGAGGTCCGTGCAGGACACGGAGGTGGCCCCAGCCCCGCGCTCCCCACCTCCCAAGCCCTTTCGCAAATCACGTTTCTTAAACGCGGCTGCTCTTTTAAATTCATGACTTCTGCCTCATGCTGCTAAAGAACGTGAGGCTCAGTTCTTGGAGAAAACAATTGGATTGACTTTTTGGTGCCTGCTAATCCTGAGCTGCCTTGTGACCTTTTGACTACAACAGGATTATTGTTCTTGATCTCTGGTGTTGTGCCGAGAGGTTTTCATCTGTCGGCTGCCTAATCCCCTCTCTTCCCACTTGTTGTTTTTAGGAGCAATCCTCTGAAATAAGATCATTTTATGAAGCGATCGCAACTCCTTATTTCTTCATTGCGGCATCACTGGGAAGGCTGGAGCAGGTGGGAGGGCGGTGGGGACGGCGGCCGCGGTCCCAACGCCAGGGAGAGGTGCGGGGCGGGGGGGATGGTTCATTCACAGGAGGTCTCCTGGTTTATTCACCTACCTCAAGCTCGGGGATCTTGGCCTCTGTGGTCTCTGGTAGGACTTTAGTCTGAGTTTTGATGAAACATTTTTGAAGTCCCACAAAGAAGATGCCAGTTATTCCCTACAGCATGAAACAAGCACCGGGAAAAAAAAAGAAGCAGTCAGGGCAAAGCAGGAGGATAAATAACCCCATCACGCAGAGGGTACAGCTGGGCGAGGGTTCACTCGTCTTTTTCCTGGTGATGTCTTTGTGCAAACAGCAGCAGCGCTCAGACGTGCTAACAGGTTCTCCTAAGGGATATTGCATTTTACGGTTCGGGAGAATTGGGCTTTTTACAAATATTTTAAGGCAGATAGTCATAAAATTTTTACTTTGCTCCCCTTCTCCTTGTAACTACCACAAGCTCTAGTTATCATAAATAAAAACATGCAAAATAGCATCTGACCGTTATGGTTATGTGAACATTCAGCCCCCAGTTCCTGCTAGGCTATTAGCTGAAAATTTTGCCATATGTCACTGCACAGGGTATTTCCCTACAAATTTTAATTGGGTTTCGGAGAGAGCCTACAACATTGTCATGAGGTTTTAATGCTCTCCAGACAGACAAATGTACTGGGCTCAGATAAATTTATGATGATTGCGTTCCTTTGCAAGGGTAAATCCGATAACTAGGTCTTGCTTTTAAGATGTATTTGGTTGGAACTGAACCATGCCACTATTAAATGCTGGTGGAGGTTTCTGTAGATACACATCTCCTTTCCTTTGAGAGCGTCCCAAGAGAGTCTGCATCTGGGCATTGCTCTCCCTGATCATCCTTGGTCTTGCTCCAGTGACCCTGTGGTGTCCTAAGGGATCCCACTGGTCCTGCTGTGTGACCTGCCACACTCACGTTTTTGAAGTCATGGATCTCCAGGATTTCCTCACTGCCATTCCCGCTCCTGAAGGTCTCTGTCCTGGCCAGCGGGTCGATCTCCATCGCAATCTTCTTCTTCTCGCCGTGGCTGAAGAACGTGTGCTCCATGTCATAAACCTGCGAGGGCCAAAACCGCACAGGGGTTGGCTCAGCCCCCACCTGATTTCACATGCTGGCCGGGGGGCGAGCAGGCTGGTGCTGGATAACCTGACACGGGGCCGGCTGCTTCCTCACACTCCGGCTCTAGGCCAGAACAATCATCTGGATAGCGCAAGGAGAGGCAGCTCCCAGGCACCAGGACTGGGAAAAAGGGCAGGTTGGGGCCAAGCTGGCGGGGGGACGTATGTGTCAAGCCTGGGAGGAGATGCTCATCCCACACTTGAACCAGGAGTTTTGCCATGGCTTGGTCTTTGCTGGTGCTTTCTGTGGCATGAGCCTGCTTATGTCCCAGGCCAGACTGAAGTCCTGAGCCCAAGAGACTTCGCTTTCCCCTCTCCCTGTCTTTCTTGCTGCATCACTGCATCCCTGGCTCGCTTGCCCCATCTCTGTGTCCCCATCTTTCTTGCTCCATCATGTCATCCCCAGCTCGCTTGTCCCATCTCTGTGCCTTCTGTTTTTCCTGGAAGGGCAGAGGTAAAAGCCTCTTGTCTCTGCCTGGAGGAGATCAGGGATTGTCTGCGGATCAAAGCCCTCCTCGAGGGCTGCTGAAGAGCTTCGGGGCGTAGCAGCCGGCTTCCCGGCGGCACTCATTCCTGCGGGGAGCCGGGAGAAGCATCCCTCTCCTCCTGGCAGGTGCTCGCCTCACTCAGCCAGCCCGGCAGCCCTCCAGCCTCCACGGATGCCTGACCCTTCAAGGATGAGTAGTGGCAGATGCTATTTGAAGCACAAAAATGATTCTGCTGGCGCGGCAAGGGCTGGCGAGCCTCAGGGAGTCTCGTTTCCCAAATCAAACAGTGCCGTGCGGAAGAAAAGGGCTTGTGCAAAACCCCTCGGGGCAAGGGGGGGATGATGGAGGTGCGGGGACGGGAAAGCTCTGTTTGTGCCCTGGCATGGCTGTGGAGCTGGGAAAGGAGCATCCTGGCCCTGCAGCAATGCCCAGGTGAGGGGCAGGAGCTCTGCCTGCAGCCCCAACCTAAATGCTCCCCTGCTTCTCGCACATCCCTCCCCATCACGGGGTTCGAAGCCTCTTAACAATGTTTCCAGCATCAGCATCCCCTGTTTTGCAGCCCCTGGAGGAAGCCTGGGCGCAGAACTGCCGGGTACCTTCGCCTCTGCGTAGAAGAGCGATGTGCGCCTTGGCAGCCACGAGCATCTCCCATTAGTCGGCAGGAGGCTTTTATAAAGATATACGGCTGTCGATGGATTTTATGGTATGGTAAAAATAGTCTGCAGCCTGAAATGCTGGAAGGCTGCTGGTTTTGACTGACAAAATGCGCATGATGCCATAAATCAGTTGCAGGAGGGTAGGGTCCCGGGTGGCACCTTACCTTCCAGTGCCTCTCCATTTACGAAGAATTACTCCAGTCAGCGTGGTGGCCAGCTAACCCATTTGGGCTTGGCTGGCTCTGTGCTGCTTGGAGAGCTGCAAGATGTTTTATAGGGCTGAAAAAATGACACTTGCTCGCAAATCGTTGAAATCCGGCCCCCCGCGCAGCTGCGACGAGCCCCTCGTTAGCTGGCTCATGGGTGCCAGCGGGCGCAGACGCTGCCGTGCAGAGGGCAGCGCTCTGTCCAAGGCCACCCCTCGGAGGAACAAGTCTTCTTTAAAAGTTTTTTCCACTCTCTGGTTGCACGAAGGGAGCTTGAAGGGGTTTTTAGTCTTTCAAGGGTTTAATTCCCCTTTTGAATGCTGGAAACTTCCAGCCTCCCCCGTCCTGCTGTTCCCGAAGGAATCCCAGTCCAGCCGGAGAAGCCGCTGCCCCGTGGCCGTGGAGGATGTGGTAACGCCGGGAGCATCAGCGTGCAGCAGAAACATCCTTGCTTTCCTGCTTCCAACCTTGCTCTTTGCTTGCCCACCCATCAGGGGTTGTGAAGGACTTTCAGAAATACCAACGGACTCCATCCTCCAGGAGTGCCCACCGGTGAGGACGCTGAGCACCCTGGAAAACCCTTCCGAGGCTGCGGCAATGGCTGGGAGAAAACCTCCCCTCTGGGGGTTAAATGCCTCTTCCCCCCGTCGCTGGCACTCACCCTGTTTTTCGAGGAACAGTAGAGACTTTATAACCGTCTTGGCAGGAGCCTGGAGGCACATATGGCTTTTATTGTTTTTTTCTTTTTTTTTTTTTTTTTTTTGGGGGGGGGGGTTTTTTTTTTTTGTTTTTTTTTTTTTTTTTTTTTTTGGGGGGGTGGTGGTATTTATTTTGATTTGCTGATAAGAAGACAAAGTTTCTGGCGAGCAGCGTGCTTTCTCTGCCCGGCGGGAGGGCAGCCTGGCCAGGCTGGGGCAGGGAGGAGAGAGGGGATGCCACCGTGGGAAAAAGGCCACCTTGGCTGCACGTGGGAATTTTGGAGACACTCCTGAGAGTCGGCAAAACCCGCTGGCGCCGGGGTGTGAAGTGGGGGCCTCCTGAACAAGCACGGAAACTCAACGGAGAGGAGGATGAGGAGCACCAGGCACTGTTGGCTTCCAGGTTAAGCAATTTGCTTGGGGTACGGGACAAAAAAAAACCCAAAGGTTTTTGGCAGAATTGCCAAGATCTTGGCCGGAATGGGTAGAGATGCCACCCCCGGCGTGCTGAGCACTGACGGCAGTGTCCGTCTGGGGAGCTGGGAACAAACGAGCACAATCCAGTTAGGAGGAGCTCCTCCAAAAGCTAATCCATCTCACCGTCCCCTCACATTGCAGACACATTAAAGTAAGAAATATAATCCGTGACAATCAATCACCGCTGCGTCCTGGCTTTCTCCCCTCTTTATGTGGTGGCATAATGACTTTTCCACCAGTTTCTGGCAAGATAATCGAAATGAAATGGAAAATATTTTCTTACTTGTCATAAAATTTGCTGCCGGTGAAATAAGAGTAACTTTAACCCTTTGTGGCGTAGCTCCCATCCCCTGTAATTGTCAGTTAGGGAAAGAATGCGGTGACAGAGGAAAAAACCCAGCCTGCACGAAGTAAAAGCTAGTTATGAATAATACAAAGATTTTTAAGAGTCCTAGGAATACTTGTGGTCTAAGAAAATGCATTTTGTAAAGTTGCCTGGGTTTCAGGGAGTAGTTAAAAGTTTCAGTGAGTCGGGGTGTAGGGGGACACACATCTCTGTCTAAAGAAGCAGCACTCCGAAACGTGGGATCAGTTTTTTACTTACTTTTCTGGGTGTTGGGTTCCAGAGGTATTTGACACCCAAAAAAATCAGAATGAGAGAAACGAGCAGCGCGCTGAAGAGCAGTCCGCAGATCTGGTGTCGGGTGCAGGTCTTCTTTCGCGTCTTGGATGCTTCTGCCTAATTAAGGAGAGGAGAGGGGTAGGCAGGGGCTGGCTGGTGGTCCGAGGAGGGATGAGTACACACGCGTATCAGACATTTGTCATGCTGTCAAGCTGCACGGTGGCAAAAGCAAGCTACAAACTCACGTCCAGAAAGCAGCGGTCCTCCGGGCTCTCCCGAGCCGTGCCTCCCATGGTCTCCGCCGTGTGCGAGGACACGCGCCTGCTCCGAGGTGGAGTTAGGAAGGCTCTGGGCTGCACATGCAGCGGGGGGAAGGCTGGGTGGCTGCCACCCCTGTGACGGTGGCGGCCAGCTTCCCCCCACGGCTGCCGGCCCCCGCTGCTCCCGCAGCCCTTGCTCTTTGCAGGGTGCAAAAAATTCCCGTGAAAACTGGAAAGGAGACTGCAGGAAGCTCCGCTGCGCGGTGTCCATCGGCCACATCCAGTTTTTCCTTTTGTCTCCGCTCCTGCCCCTGCGCCGGGGGCTGGAGGTGCCTCAGGCTCTCCCGGGGGCTGCGGGGATGCAGGCACCTATGCTCTGGGGGGGCTGCGCAGAGGTGCAGGGGGGATTCCAAAGCGGAGACAGCATGGCAGGGGGACATGGGCACGGCGGGGATGGGGGGCAGGTGTGTGTGTGGGCGTGCGTGTGCGTACACGTGTGTGAATGCGTGTGTGTGTACGCAGGGGCACTGGAGTGCAGGTACCTACGTATGCGTGTGCGTGCGTGTGTGCCGTTATGGTTTGAGGAACCCGCAAGATTTATTGTCATTTAGACAATTATTCTCTCACCTGATGTCCTCTCCCCACCCGGGAAGGGGAATTGGGGAAAAGGAATAGAGAAACCCAGGGGCTGAAATATAAACAGATTTAATAGAATAAGACCAGGTAATTAATATTAATAACACTAAAGGACCAATATTGGCCCCAATACAAATACAAAATATGCAAGGGTCATACCCAGCCCATCCCAGCAGCTGTGCCCTCCCAGCAGGAACAGCCCATGTGGGACACTGCGGGAGGAAAGGAAGGGCTCTGTGATCTGGCACTGGGGCAAGGAGTTCTCGGGATCCCAGCCATCCAGGGAGAGAGAGAGAACTCCTCAGCAAACTTTCTAATTTATATAGAATGTGACGTTCGCAGTATGAAATAATCCTGTTGGCAGCTTGGGTCAAGTGCCTGGGTCTCGCTCCTCCTCCTGGTCCCTGCACCTGGGGAGCTGGAAAACACTGAGACCATGAAACCCACACCCCAGAGCTGGCTGTAAAGTAAATATTTTCATGTTTTCAGATGCTAGAGTCTTCTAAAAGTGCAGTTTTCCCAAGCATTAGAAGAGAATGTGTTGCTCAAACCAGGACACATGTACATCCCTCAGCAGCGCGGCGCCGAGCCCAAGCTCTCCCCGGGGAGGGCTCTGGCATCCCGCACCCACGTTGTGCACAGCCTTGCCCCAAAGTCGGCCTAGCCAGGAATTTCCTGACTAATTTAATTTTATTTTTTTTTTTTTTCTCCGATGTTGAAAAATTTCCATTTGTTGAAACCCTACCATTTCTTGGTGGAAATGAACCCCTTTCAGGAATCCAGCGTGAAGCCTCCGGTCTGAACAGGATGAGACTCCCTGGTGGAGAGGAGCTGGCACGCGCTCTTTTTCCAAGCCGTTTAAGCTCATAAAAACCCAGAGAGCATCATGCACTAATTAAAATTGTGCTGAAAAGAAGCAGGAAAAAAAAAAAAATAATCCACGTCGAGTTTTGCTCAGGGTCTCGTGGAGAAATAAAAATGGCTTTGAGGGGGTCCGGTGCTGTCTTTGCGAGGGTGTCGGGGCTTGGCAAGCTGGGGGTAAATCCAAGCGGGATGAAACTGGGGAAAAAACGTCGTGCGGGTGTGTGTGCCGGGTGGTGCGTGTGTGTCCCGGTGTGTACCAGCTCCTTGCAAAAGGGGTTTGTGCTCCTTTGGTTCTGTCCCCCCATGGCAGTTCCCCTTCCCTTCCCTCCGTAGTGATCCCTCGGGGATGTCAAACACACTGGGTTGGTTTTTTTTAATATTTAAGAGGCCGATAACAGAAGGGAATTATATCGATGAGTGAAAGACGGCAGGTTCTTTGGAGGAGAAAAATCGCTTTTTTAATGGAAAGCAATCACAGGCAGCCTTTGGAAACATCTGAAAGGTTTTGGAGATCGAAATGCCGCAAATCCGCACAGACACCAGCCTTGTCTTTCTCCACTTTCCCCCGGAAAGTTTCACCTCTGAAGCTTTTGTTATTCGCTGGAAACTGAAGTATGTGAAAACGTTTGCTTTTCCTGTCCAAAATTACAGTTTCAAAGGAAAACTTCGGAGCAGCTTCTACTGAAAGAGGGTTGTGATTACAGGAAAGAATTACAGCGGTGCCGCTAAGCAGACATAATTGATCTGCAAAGCAGCGATCTTCACAATATCCCCCACTCCAGGCACAGGAAACACTGCAAATACCACTCGTAAACCAAATTAGGCATTATTATTTTATTACTGTTGTAAGGTAAATGTCAAGCTTTTTTTAATGGCAATCACTGTAACTCCAGCAGGAGCCTGGGCGGCTGCATTAGCTGGGAGAGGTGAGAACCTCCCAGGGCTGGGAGTTAATAAAACTCAATAAATATCATGGGTCCCTTCCAGTGCTTGGCGAGTGCTGGGGATGGAGCATTGCGGGGGGGAACGGGGGGGCTCCACCGTGGGGCTGGAGACCTCATTTTGCTACAGCCCCGGAGCCAGCTCAGCTCCGTGCCCCCCAGTCCTCGTGCAGGGCAGGGAGCAGGATGAGACCCCTCCTCACCATAGAGAGCATCATAAATATCCATAAATATCAATTCTGAAGTGGGAGGGGGGTCTGACAGCAGCAAAACCCCTCCAACCTAAATTCTCCTTCCCCTCGGCAGCTGCGGGCTGTGCGACAGCCGCTGGGTCCCCATGGGGAGATGGATACTTGGGATGCAGAGAGCGACAGAAACTGCAGGATGATGCCGGTCAGGAATGTTTGGGTTTTTTTCCCCCCATTCCCCAGTGCTCAGGCTCAGCTCTGGTTTCAGAGAAAGAAAAAAAACATGGAATTTCCACGAAAAAACAACAATATGGGGGGGAAAAAACCCCTCACACTCTTTAAGATGGCAATCAGGTTCTCAGTATAAAAAGCAGTTCCGATGGAAATCTCCCATCAGTGCCAATGAAGAGGGAACAATCACTAATTTTCCTTGAAGCTAATGAGTGCGAGTCTATATGGCAGGGGAGAATTTAATCTGATGTGAACTGAGGAAGAGAAGCAATACTGATATTAATGTGTGACTAATTGATACCCAGAAGAACATTTGAAATGATTAAAAGGCATTTGATTTTTATACAGGACAATAAGAGGCTCATTGGCTACAAGTGGCGCATCCTTTCGGTTTTCTACTTCTTGCTCCAATTTGCCCAGAAAAATCTATCATATCCGCAGCGTGGCTTGACTGCCGCATAAAATCTCTCTGCCTAGAAACGTTTATAGCAAGAAATTCCTCCCGGACAAGCGCGGAGGTTCGGACACAGTGTGAGCGGAGACGAGAAGCCCTGCAGAAGTAAAAGAGGTCCCCGAAGTGCTAAAAAAGCAGCTCCCCAAAGCAACAGGGCTTGGGCAGCAACCTCCAGCCAAAAACCCGTTGTGATTAATATGATGCTCTTTGTTATAATGAAAAGCCCATTAAGGTCAGCGGCAGCATCTCTGAGCAGCACTAAATTGGAACGATGGAGACAGTAAAGTTAAAAATGAGACATAATATTAATGCGGATAGTGAATTAATTGGGCAATTCCATAGGTAGTAAGTAAATCATAGCATTTACCGTGGGACGGGGTGCCTCGTGGCTCTCGCGGCAGGGTGGTGTGGTGGCAGTGGTGGCACCTGCGCCCGGATGGAGCCGGGGGGGAGCGACATGGACCTGCAGCCCCCAGGGGATGCCACTGGATCTGCCCCGGCCAGCCTTCGCCCCTTCTCCTTGGGTGCTTTTTGGGGGTGTCTCTCAGTAGGGGAAACGCCTCTTGCTTTGCTCTTTTAGGTGCTCCAGCCCCAAAATATCCAGAGCGCTGCCATACAGCTTGTCTGGGGGGCTGCAGCCACAGTCCAAGGTGTCTGTCCCCTGGTCCTGCAGCCACAGTCAAGGGTGTCTGTCCCCTTTGCTGCTACACACACGAAACTTTGAGCAGGCTGATTTACAGCTTTTACTTCCCCTGGTTTGGGTGGGTCTCTCAGGAAAGGCTTCCTCGCCTTGGGGAGACACGTGCAGTACCATGACGCAGACCTAAGCCATCTCCTGCTGCTTCTGCGTCTCAGGCGGGGACCTGGAGCGGGGGCAGAGGGCAGTGATTTATCCCATAGCGAAGCACTTACACACATGTCTGTCGGGCTGCGGGCTCCCCCCCAACTTCCACCATCCTGGACAGCAAACAGAGAAAAGGCAAAATCATATAAAAGGAAATTACTCATTAGCCAGTGGCTGATGACGCAGAACCGTTTCTGCTTCAAACCGTCCCATTTTCTGTAACATTTGCCAGATGAGAGGACGCATACCTCCTCTTATCAACTAGCCACGTACGGCCTCAGCCGAAGGGAGGTTTTGGTAATTGGCCTATTCATCATTCATTGTTTATCTTAAGTGCACTTTGTCGTAGGGAACTCCAGAGACGTTCTTGATTTAAGTTAAGAAACTTAATCATTATGATAAAATTGCTGGGGGAGTCGGACTTCATGTTGGAGATGCACGTGGCCGTGTGGCACTCCGTCAGGCTGTAGCCACAGCAGATTATTCAAAGCTGACAAAGCTTTTGGAGAGAACAGAAAATGATAAATTCCTGGTGGCCGTTCTGATGGAGCCGCTCAGAAAGTTATTACTGAAGACACGCGCTTCTCCTTGCTCACAGCCCATACAAAATCCTGCTCCTCCGAGCTCACGGGGACGTCTACCTCATTGCTGCTGTTGTGAGTCCCTCGTCAACAGGAGTTATTAACAGCGCCGGGGAATTTTATCCAAATGCTGGTTTCATCTTGATAAATAACAATTTCATGTCTCTGTTCTACTAGATGACTACACAGTTTTACTTCAAACACTTCACTTCTTCAGAAACGCTTCCCCGTGCACAAGGCTTAGCTCATCTATAGAATATGTGCTGAGCAGTTTTGATTATCACCAGGCTTTGAATATCTTAATGCAAAGACCAAAGCCATAATCTTGCACTACCATAAGTCGTTTCTCCCAATAAAGGGCCACTTCCTACTGGGAGTGCTAAAATGTAATTGAAAGCTACGTGTGTATTGGTGTCACTGCGAAAAGCATTTTATTAAAAATAGTTTAAGGGTTGTTAAGATCTGAAGGAATATTGTAAAGCTCCTCTTGGAGGCGAGAAAGGAAACCAAGAGGATAACTCAGGGAGTGAGGAGTCGGTGCCTCCCTCTGCCCCGCAGTAACCACCACCCCGTCACCCAAATCTGCCTTATGGGTGCTGTTACGGGATGCTCGGGGTGATGTGGGCACTCCGCCGGCAGCCGTTAATTGCCAGCCTGCTTAGTTAGAAGCGGGTAATTTTGTGATGAGTGTGTCTGAGGCGCGGGGGGAACGAGGTAGAGGAGGCCAGACTGGTTTCTCCAGGCAGTGCAGGTGTTGTGCTGCAGGTGCGCGGGTCCCTTGGAGGATGGATGGGTGGAGGGGTGGAGGGGTGGGTAGGGGGGTGGATGGATGGATGCTCTGGGTTTCTCCAGCAGCACTGATAAGCCCCTCAGCATGGGGAGAGGCACCAGGTTCCCCTTCAAGGAACTGCAGGGTCTGGATCTCACCACGGTCATGAACTCGACAGTGGGGAACCCACAGGGAGAAGAAAACTGTTGGTAAAAATGGCTGCATCATGCTGGGGTTGCGTGAAGAGAATAACCAGGATATTATCACTGCTTAGTAAACTTAAAAATATTTAATATTAACATATTAAACATTTCCTGCTGAATCAATTCAGTTTAGTATCACACACACACTTGCGTTATTTTACTCTGCCACCTGATATAGGCATTAATGTTGTTTACTTACTAAAGCAAGTAAAGATGGAATTGAGATTACTCCTGAAAGCGATTAATCAAGAAGGAATCCATTAAACTGAAGAATTTCAACACAGTTAATTTTTCTTTCATTGTCATTAAATCTCCCACTGATGGCCCTTGCAATTAATCGCGCTGTGATGCTGCGAGCATCGTTTTCCCTCGTCCTCTGAGAGCACATAGAGCCTCCCAGCACCGGGAGGATGAATGCCCTGGTCTCTTGGGAGCACTGAGGTTTTTGGGGAGATCCTGAGGCTCAGGAGATGGGGGTTTGCCTGGTCCTTTCTCAGTGATGTCTCCATGCAGCCCTGGCTGCTTCCCCTGCGCCTCCAGCCCAGCCAGCACTCACACACGCAGTCAAGCTGTGCATGGCTCCAAATTCCTTTTGGAAAAAAAAAACAAAAACAAAAACAAACCAACAGCTATTTTAAAAATCAATAAAGTAAATAAAATGCAACAAAGTCAGCATCTCTGCCCCAAGCAGAAAGGAGCAGTGGAAGGCGGTGCAAGTCTATGAGCTTGGGGTTCATCAGCTGGTGCTGCTGGCTCCCCTCCGGATGCTCACTGGCACCTGGGGGTGCCCAGGCTGGGGAGGGGGACACACTCCAGCCAGCTACGCTCCCACCTGGAGCACCAGGTGCTGCCCATGAGCAAAGGTGGTGGGAGCTGAAGCTGCTCAGCTGCCCCTGCTGGAGGGTTATATAGGGGATGGGGTGCCTGCAGAAAGGTTTGGGCTCTTCTGCTGCTGGTCCTTGGCTGGCAGAGGAGGTGTCTGAGGGGCTCCAGGAGCATGAGGTGCTGAGGAGCAGGAAGAGGAAATTGGGATGAATATGGATGAAAAAAGCGGGAAACAGAACAGGGAGGAGGCTCTGGTGCATGCAGGTAAGGTGGGAGCTGTGGGGTGATGGCTGTGTGTGTCAACCAGCCCCGTTCCCGGGGGGTAATGGCCCCTGTGCCAGGCTGGGCTGGGTGCCTGTGCTGGGAGGGTGGTAGGGATCTCCTCCTCCTCCTCCTCCTCCTCCTCCCTGCCTCAGCCATGTGTGATGGCAGAGGGGCTGCAAAGGGGGTGCGGAGGGGAGATGATGAGCATATTGGTGGTGATGTGTGGTGGCGTGTGCCTGCGAGGGCCATGGGCACAGCGCTCCTGCTGTGCTGCCAGGGTCCCTCCCACCTGGGCACCCTGTGTCAGCTGCTTTTGGGGACAGCTTTGTCCTGAGGCCGTTGCCTGACTAGTGGCAAGGTGGAGGGCTCGTAGTGCTTCAGGCCTGCGGCTGGTGGCACCAGGAGCTGCTGCGGGTTGTCCTGGTAGCTGATGTCTCATTACGCCTGGGGGCTCTGCGTAAATCCAGGTGACCTGGCTGTTGGGGCTCTCCTGAGGTTTGGGGAAGGGCTGGCTCACACCCCAGTGGTACTGGGCCAACGGTGCCATGGCTGGCCCCATTCTGTGTCGTACAAGCCCCCTGCCACCTTCCCCTGCAGCCAGGCTGGCTGTAGCTCAGCTCTTTCATCCACTCCGTGAGTCTTTGGGGGTCGTGACTGTAGACTTCTGTGTGGGGTGTGTCTGCCCTCGCCTCCCACTCCACATTCCCATGGGGGGCTGCTGCTGTGGGGCTCAGCCTGTGCCCCCCAAAGCCTGTCTGCAGCACGGAGAGAGCATGCAGAGAGCATCTGCATTGCCTCCTCTCAGGTGACACCTTCTATCTCCTCTCTCCTTCCCTCCTGCTGAAACTTTTATATTTTTTCCTATTTTTTTTTTAAGGCTTGAAGCTCCATCTCACCCTTTTGCTCTGCTCTCCCCTTGCTATACCTTGCAGGGATTTTTTTAATTTTTTCCCTCCCTTCTGCTGGATTTTTCTCTCCTCCTTTGCTTTGTTCCTGCTCTCCCTCCCAGATCCTCCCGCCTCCTCCTTGCTCTTTCCCTCTCAGTGCCACCTGCCGCAAGCTTCTCCCCCTGTTGCACCCCCAGCATCTCCCTGGCTGCCTTGGCTCTCCGGCAGGAGGGGGCTGCCCTGCCTGGGAAGGGAGATGCAGCCCCTGCCCCATGCCAGGCTGCTTGCCCACGGGGGTCTGAACCCTGGGTCTGTCCCCGGTGAGGTCTTGGCTGGCAAGTGGAAATCCTCAGGAGGACCTGCTTAACTTTGCTGTCAGCTATGGTGATTGGTTTCTGCCTTTTTTTACATTTTTTTGTTGTCCTGTGAGAGACTGCTTGCTAAAGAAAGCACATTTTTCTTGCTTACTGGGAGTTCCTGTTTGTCATTTTTATAAATCAGTGTTTATTGGCCTAATTATTGTAAATGCAGAGCCCAATAAAGGTGACTGTGATTGCAATATCTGATAATGAATTTTATAACAAACCTGCTGAGCCTGAAAGCTGCCAGCAGGAAAGACATTATGTCAGGTTAATGACAGAGAGGAGAAATCCTTCTCACTAAGCTTTTTTTCCAAAGCGTGAAGGGTCTCTGGTGGAGGCTGTTGGGGGTCCTGCCAGGCTGGAGCATCTCAGGCTGGGGGGGGTCTGGCCCTCCAATGCCGCACCCCCGAAGCTTTTGGGGTTCCTTCACTGCTTTTCCAGCCTTGCTCTGGTGGGGGGATGCTTTGGGCATGCAGGACAGAGGGCTGTGAGGGGGCTTGGCTCCTGACAGGCTCAGGCAAGGCTCTGGGTTGCCCATTGGGCAACAGCCCCCAGAGGTGCTGGTGCCACTGCTCTCACACCCCCCCACCCCCCCACCCCTGGTTTGGCTTCATCGCCCATGCAAATGCTGAAGGGGAGGCACAGGGAAAGCAGCTTAAACAGCACCTAAAGCTTGCTTGACTCCAATTGCCGTAAATAGATTAATTTTAAAAATCAATTGGGCTCTGCAGGGGTAGGATTTCCAATAGCGATGCTGGCGCCTGCGCTAACCTCATGCCCTCACATGTGCCCTGTGGGGGGGCAAGATCTTCTCCCTGCCTCCAGCTGAGGCTAGTGATGTTTGGAGGGTGGGGAGGAGAGAAAAGCAGCTTTCCTGGCTGTGTGTGGGGCTGCCCCTCTGTCCCCCTCTCCTCCTGCCCACGGTGGCTGCTGAGGTGCTGCAGGTGAGGTGTCACCCTGCTGGGGATGGGGATGATGCTCCCCAGGGCCCTGGTGAGGGGGTGGGGGATGGATGGGCTCCTCCATGGGGTGTCCAGGCAGGCTGTTGTGATGCCGTTATTACGTGGCATCGCAAGTGCCATGGACCTGTCTGATGCTCGAGTGAGGGTGGGCAACCTGGGGCTCGTGCTGGTGTGTGGTGCCAGACCATGGTGGCCCCAGGCTCTTGCTTTGTCTTGGTCCTTCTTGATGCTTGCTATAGTCCCAGGCAGAGTCAATGGCAGCTGCCCATGTGTCTGCTCCCTGGGCATGGCTTTTTCCCAGATTTTTGGGCCCATATCTGCATTTCAAAGCTACAAGTGTTGGGCTCCAGGCTTTTGGTCAATGCGTGGCAGCTGCTGGCTCTGCTGAGCCCAGGTCTGTGCTGTTCCAGGTCCGTCTGATCCGAGAGCCGGCTCTGTCCCGCTGCAGGAGCTGGGGCCACTTCCCAGACCTGGATCAGACAGAGTGTGGCTTCACACCGCTTTGAAACCTGGGCTGGAGGGTTTGATACCGCTCACTCGCCAGCAGCAGGGATGGAGTGCAAAAGGGAAAGAATAAAGAGAGGGAGAGAACATGTTTTCTCTTAAATAATGCAGAGAAACATGGGGGAGCATAATGTACAAATGTGATTTAGTCCTTTGCCCCTGTGTTATTTGCTGCTGGTCGCCAGCACGCCCCAGCTGTGTCTCGGGGGGCTGGGGGAATTGCTTGCCCTCTGCAATGTGCGGCTGCCCGCATTGAGCTCTCTCTCCCAGACCGCCAGCAAAGGGCTGGAGCTGCTTTTTTTCCTGGGTATTTTTAATATTTGGTTGCCAGCTGCTGTGTTTGACACTACTCAATGTGAGAGCAAATTGGATTAACTGAAACATATTTATTAACCCATCTCCAGGTGCCCTGGCAGCCCTTCCCCTGCAGGATCCCCCCGGCAGCAGCGTGACCCAGTGATTTATGGGCGTTATCTGCCACGCGTGCGACAGCGCTTGTCTTCAGCTGGTAACCCTTTCAATAGCATGGTCAGTAACAAGGGGATGTGGATACCTTGGGAAAATTCACAGAGGAATTCTAGAAATGGCTTCTGTTTGAATAAATGAGTCCCAGAAACTATATTCGTCAGGCTGCACACACAGCAGGCCGCAGTCTGGTGTTCCTGCACCAGCCATAACCGAGTAACACATCCTTTCTGCACCTGGAAACGACCCTGCCTTGCCCAGGAGAGATGCAGACAGAAGAAGACCTTGCTGCCAGAGGCAAAAATTCAGAGGCAGAAGGTCGGCGTCCGTGGTTTTCTCCTGCCTGATGCTCAGCTGGCTGCCAAGAGCATCACCAGGGCAATATCCTGCCCTGCTTAGCCCACAGAGCACAATTATTTCATTAATCTCATGTCGTCTCCTCCTCGGCTGATCCACTTGCAATATTGCAGAAATAACTTTGCGCTGCTCCCCGAGGAGGAGCAGACTTCAGAGGCCAGGAGAGCTCTTCCCTCCCCTCCCAGCCCTCGCAGTGGGCTGCGATCCCTACAGCCGCCAGGAGGTTCGCAAAGTCTTTGATTCCTTCTAAGTCTTGCAGTCAGGGATGCATAAAAAGCAGCTCACGCAAAAAAAAAAAAAAAACCCAACCAAAAAACCAACCAACCAGTTATTTTTATCATCAAACCCTTCGAAATCCCAGGGCAACTTAGCAAGGTCTCGATGAAGAAGTCATGTCCCCATCCCAGACACCAAAGTGTGACATCCCATCGGCCGACACCGGCGGATGCTGTCAAGCGAGTGGCATTGCGGACCGTTCCCCATTGCCTTTGTGTGCCCGGCTCCCTCGGCTGCTTGCCTTGCTTCTCCCCTGGGTCACCACCCGGACCACACGCTGCTCCTTCTGCTTGTGCCATCCCAGCATCGTGGTCCCTCTGGCTCTCGTCTGGGTGGGAGTGTTCATGGGGCACTGATTTATGGAGCCTCATTAGCTGCGGATAAATGAGGAGTCAGGTGAATTCTTACTCCAATTCCTAAAATACCACTTTAATGCTTAATATATGTCCAGGGGTAAATCTCTGTTTCTATTTAAATGTGGGGGAAGAGTGCGCTGCTGAATTTTAAGTACGTTATCACAGAAAACAATGACTGTGCTGAGTGAATGACATGTCTAATGAATACAGCGAGGGGAGCAGGGCTGGCATCTCCGCTCACTCATGCTGGTGCAGCCTCCGTGAGCTGCACGAGGGATGTTTTATTTATTTATTTTCCCTGAGCATATTAGTGACAAATTATACAATCAATACGGAGGCTGATCCTTGGTCTAATCTTGCTTAGCCCTGGTAAGCCCGGGATTGATCCAGATCTAATCTTGCTTATCCTGGTCAAACCCAGGAGCAGATCCAGATCCGAAGGTAATGCATCCCATGCAAATCCGGAATCACTCTGCGGATTTGCTGGTGGCGTGGCTCTGGGTTTTGCCTTGCTGTGGAGGGGTTTATCAAGGCAATCGAAGCGGTCATCTTGATTAATTGGTGGCAGTGAGTGTCCGGTGTCTCTGGCTGCGGAGCAATGGGGCTTCCTATGTAAGACCAGCACAATAGAGGGGAGGAGGCTAGGTGCTGGCTGGGAATCCAGGTAGCTTTCATTTGTGTTTAGCATGAGCTGCCAGAGCTTTTCTGCACTGGCAAAGGCGGTCACAGAGCCGTGGATCCTGCAGAAGCTCCAGTCTGCCTAGACGGAGCTATTGCTCCCACCTAGGGTGCTCTTTGGTCTCCTCTCAGGCCCTGGAGGTCTCCTGTCCCTCCAGCTGTGACTTCAGGGAGCAGAAGGGCCGTGACACCCCGTGGTCCTCCTTACTTTGCCGTGTGGACCTGCAAAAGCCGGTCCCTGCAGCCCACAGCAGTGGGCTCTGGCTCTGCTGCTCCCGTGACAGCACTGAGTCCAGGGGCTTCTGCTTCAGGGCCTCCTGGCAACTCCAATAACTTCAGGAAGGGAGAAAAAATAAAAATAAAAATAATAATAAAAAAAAGCAATTACCTTCTGGGGTGGAATTTCTCTAGCCTTTACTCAGCCCACCAGGGAATTTGTCAGGAACATGGAACTGTGGTTTTATTCAGCTGTTCCTGACTTATAACAGCACAGGGAAAATGGCATGTCTCACAGCTTGATGTTTTTCTGATGTCTTTCTTTGCTCTCAGGTTTTCTTTTTTCAAAAAAAAAAAAAAAAGACCCCAAAAATCTCTCTTCAAAACGTAAAACTTGCCCTTAGCTTAATTCAGTGGAGACTTGAGCAGCTGCTCCTGCATCTCGGAGAAAAGAGGCCTGGCGCTATTAACATGTCTAAAGAAATTGGATGTAGAAATATGAAGGTTCCCCCGTCTTTTAAGAGCTGCGCTTGCTGCCTCCGGCTCCCGAGGGATGCACCGAGGGATGAAAATGGGATGTAGGAGCTGACCCTGCTGGGCTTAAAGGCAGGGGTCGTGCCCCAGCCCCATGGAGGGGGGTGTCCTGGAGCCGGCACAAGGTGATAAGGGGTTTTTTCCCCATCGTACATCTCTTATGGCCCCATGCAGGTGTATTGTCGGAGGCTGGGTTTAAGTGCCGGGGAACTGACTCCTGGAGGCTTGGTGCCAGAGCTGAGCTACAGCTGCCTCTGCAGCCCAGGCCTGGCTCTTGCAGAGGGCTTTGAGCCGAAAAGTGCATTTGCGGTGTAAATATAACCTAGAAGCTTCTCAAAACCCTCCAGAAATGTTCTCTGAGAAAATACGCCGCCTTTCCTTTCCCCCCCTCCTTTCCCTCGAAGGGGGAAATAATTCCAAACTCATCCAAATGTGCTTTTCTAATCAAAGGGGCCACTTTGTACTCCTGAATCCAAGGGGAGGGGACTGGAGGGTGAATAAAACAAAACTCCCTCTCAGCCCTGCGCTTGCGAGATGGATCTCCTGTGGCTAAATCCATCTGTGTTTCTCCCTTGGCGTGAGCAGGAGGATCTTCCCACTGCAGCTGGGCACTTCACAGGCTTTAGCTGCGGCGCAGGAAGGAGGAGGAGGATGAGGATGAGATGCTGGAGTAGCCCAGGTTTCTATGGCAGTGTGCGTGGCAGCCACTCTCCTTATCTTTCCCACTCGATCGGGAGAAATTGCTTTTGTCAATTTTAATTTCGGCTGAGCTGAGCAGGATAAACAAAGGGAGGTGCAGGCGAAGCAGATGGTTTGTCACAGAGCACGGAGAAGGCAGGAAGACTGTGCGCCTTTTTATAGCGTATAATGGCCTTTCCTTGCGTCTAGCTATCCGTCACCAGATAACTCCTGAAATAAACTGGGCTTGTGCGATGTATGTGAAACACCCAAATGTTACAGCAGGTCTGGAATGTTCAGGCCACAGAAGTTTTGGCAGCGGTAGGAGCATCCGCACAAAAGCTTTCTCCTGGTTGGTATTGGCTGCTTGTTTGGAACCCCTCGTGGTGCCTGCTCATCCTGTGTCTAGGGCTGGGAGGCTTCGCTATGCCCAGCATGAGACTTTCTCCTGCAGTTTGGCAGATGTGGCAGAGTCGTAGATGGTCCTTCTTGGTGTAACCAGGATCAACAAGGGGTTTGCTGCTTAGAATCACAGAATCATAGAATGTGTTGGGTTGGAAGGGACCTCTAAAGGTCATCTAGTCCATCTAGATGGACTGCAGTCAGCAGGGACATCTTTAACTAGATCAGGTTGCTCAGAGCCTCATCCAGCCTGGCCTTGAATGTCTCCAGGGATGGGGCCTCCACCCCCTCTCTGGGCAACCTGGGCCAGTGTCTCACCACCCTCAGTGTAAAGAACTTCTTCCTAATGTCTCATCTAAACTCACCCTGCTCTAGTTTAAAACCATTGCCCCTCGTCCTATCGCTACATGCCCTTGCCAACAGCCCCTCCCCCGCTTTCCTGGACCCCCTTTAGGGACTGGAAGGGGCTCGAAGGTTTCCCCGGAGCCTTCTCCAGGCTGAACCCCCCCAACTCTCTCAGCCTGTCCTCACAGCAGAGGGGCTCCAACCATTTGATCATCTCCGTGGCCTCCTCTGGCCCTGCTCCAACAGGTCCATGTCCTCCTTGTGCTGAGGGCTCCAGAGATGGACACATCTTACCCCATGGTTCTCTCTTATTATTACACCAGCTAGAGTGACCCCGGACCTCCTGGTCGAGGTCAGGCAGGTGGCTGAAGAAGCAGGGAAAGGAGACATCTCACAGCCCTGCTCTGCATTTCCTCGCCTGTGTGGAGGTCTCACATGCATGGAGCCTTGCTATCCACGTAGGTGTTGATGGAAGCGCGGTGAAACTGTCCCTGAAGCTCTGCTTTGTGCCCATGATGACCTCCCACCCCACTGCCAGGCTTGGGTGCTCCTACTGCATGGGACATTTTGGTGCTGGGGTGTCCTCTTGTGCCTCCCCCTCTTCTCCCCCAGTGCTGGCAGTGTGGTCCCATGGTGTCTGGGATGGTGGCCAGGATGTGTGCCCCATGGAGCAGGCAGGGCTGGCAGGAGGCTGTCTGTGGCCACGCGGCTCTGACACTTGTCACCGTAGCACCGTCTCCCAGCCAGCCGGGGAGACATGATCCTTCCCGGAGCCGCTGCTCTCAGAGCACGGCACAGATTGGTGGGTATTTGTTTCGATAAGAACCATGCTGGTGTTTGCAAACCCTTTGAAATTGCTCTCAGCGAGCGCTGTGGTGGCTGCGGGGAAGTCTGCTCGCAGAAAGCCAGCGGAAAGAGGAGGTCGGGGCGGGGGGGCGCAGGCGGTGGTGGTAGGAGCCTGAATCCGTGCCAGGTTTCCATCCCGCAGAGCGTGTCAGGGCCGGCGCGGGGACGTGCTGCAGCTGCTGCCTGCCTTTGAACCGCGGGCAGGCTGTCCCCGCTCCCAAACCTCCCCCGCTAGAGCTTCCCTGGGCAATTTCGAATAATGAGCAAATACGGAGAAAATCAAAGCATGGTTGAACTTCGTTAATGAACAGAAAGAGGGCTAAATGTTGCCAATAAACTGTTTGCTGCGGATTCACAGAATACCTAAAGCGGCTCCGTCCCTTCCAGCTGGTGCCGTAAGCCATCGTGGTGCGTGGCTGATGGCATCAGCCAGACCCCAACGGGCGGAGCTGCGGGTGGTGGGCTGAGATTTCTGGACATAGGTGACTTATTCAAAATCTGAGCGAGCGTGTTGCATTTCCCCATGCGAGCAGGATCGTCCCCTTGGGGACAGCAGCGGGGGATGGCTGCTGGCCTCCATAGCAGCGAGGAAAGGGAAGATATGGTCCAGGGCTTGGAAGAAAACAGAGTTGAAAGGAGATTCCCACAGGGGAAAACCAGCTTGCATTGAAGAGGACAGTCCCTGTGGCATTTGGTATTTATTTCTCTGTAGTTGTTGTTTACAGGAGGCTGAGCAGTGACGTCGGTGGCTACGTGGGGTCGCCCCACGTGGGCGCGGGATGAGGCCAGCTTTTTGTTCTTCAGGGCTGGAAACCTGATCTCTCAGTCACGGGCCGGTTGCTCAGGCCTTTTCCCCCATGGACAGACGGGGAGTTGATGGGGGGCTCTGCGGGGCTGAGCCCCCCCAGTTCCGCACAGCCATGGGGATGCTCCACACAGGGCGCAGGGGAGCTGCGCGGGTGATGGCTTTCTCCATCAGGACCCTCAGCCGTTACCCGGTGCCAGCCCCGGCTCCACAGCGCCGTCAGCTGATTAGCTTGCAATCAAAGTGAATGATGATGATGGTGTTGGGGTGTATGTTAAGTCGCTACCAGGAAGGGTGGTTTTTTACGTAGTGTATCACGTTATCCCGCCATGTGGTGGAGGCTGTAATTGCTGCTTTCCCCTTTGAATGTGGTATTTGCTTTAACTTTAATGATTATTTATTCCCCTGCTGCGGGGAGAGCTCGGTGCCCTGAACCATGGCCTGGGCTCGGCTGCGGGAGGGTGTTGGAGGCGCAGGGAGGGGATGTTTCGGGAGGGCCTGCACGCAGAGCTGCACTCTGGGCCGCCGCTTTCACTGGGATCCTGCTGCGTTCCCCAGCCTGGGTCCCTGGTCCCAGCTCTGGGTGTCTGTCCCCAGGCTGCTGCCACCCCCTGCTAGCGGGGTGATGGCCACGGCGCGTCTCCTCACTGCAGAAGCTGGCTGGCAGTCTCCATGCGGCAAGCTTTGCAGCTCCTGAGTGCATCTTGCTTAAAAGGCAGCTCCTCTGTCACGCAGGAATGCTGCCTGTCCCTCCCCACGTGCCCCCCTCGCTTCCAGGGGTTGCTCACAATTGGAGCAATACGGAATTTCCAAAAATGTCCTCAAATAGCAGACCGGTCCCTTGAGATCACATCACCTGTAAACAAGAGGAACCCGGAGCACAGATGCACCTCTTACTGTTCATAGATTAAAATTATAGATGATCACAAAATAGCAGTGTACAGAAAAAAATGCTTAGCTGGTGTAAATTACTTTTTTCCTCTATTTCCTTCCATTAGGCACCAGCCATGTACCCCAGGCAGAGCTCTGTCCCTGGGAAGCGCCCACGCTGGATGTGGAGCAGAAGGCTGGGTAAGTGCTGGCTAAGATAGCTCTCCTGATGGACTGAGATGAGCTGAAGTGTGAAAATCCGAGGGACTGTGAGATGGAGGATGCTACCTGTCGTATTATCTTCAATTTTTAAAAAAGGAGGGGAAAAAAAAGGCATAAAGCTTTGTCCTGATTTGTGCTCTTTTGTTCTGGGCATCGCTTGCTCCAGGAGAGGATTTGGCCTGCAGACCAGTGAGGAAAGCTTGCTGCTTTGGCAGCAACACTCTGTAATTCAGGAGCGATCCTTTAAACAAGATTATTACTCATTTTACCAGGCACAGCTATCCATTATGGTTAATAAAGCACCACGTAAGTGATTCTCAGCCTGATGCAAACACTATATCTTGTGGCCCAGCTGGGCTCACTTTTATCCTTAGCCTCACACCAGAGGCTCCGTTGGCATCCGCAGACACTGATATGTTGGTACCTGATCACGTGGATGGCCAAGACCTGCCTCTTACTTTCCAAGGGGATGAGCGATGTGAGCTGTTGGACAGGCATGACTGTCACCTCCCAGTCGTGTCCTCTGAAGGACAGGGTCCGTGGTGGCTGCGGTGGCATGCTGGCCTTGGGGGGAGGAAGGCAGTTCCATCCTGTGCTGGGCACCTTGGTACCCACTCTGTGGCGGGGAGGAGACCTTTTGAGGGACTACGCTTTCCCAGAGCTGCGGCTGCTGTTTCAGCTGCCTGCAGGGTGATGTCCCGTCGCCCCGAGTGGGATGGGGAAGGGAAGGAGGACCGGCCTGGGCTGTGGGAGGAAGGCTTCATCCTGGCACTCCTGCTGGAAATAAGGCCCAGGAATTTGTTGCAGAGATGCAGCTGACACAAGGATGGTGACAAGGATGGTGACAAGGCTCAGCAGCCCCTGCTAGCACTGCGGGAGGACGGGAGCCAGCGATCCCACCTGTGGGCTGCCCTGCTCGTCCAGCATTCCGCCTGTTCCCTTTGGCATCCAGCATTCCGCCTGTTCCACAGGGTGCCCGGAGCAGCTCGAGGAGCGCCGGGGCAGCGGCAGGAGCCAGTCCCCGCCAGGATGCGGTTACCCTACAAATAAGGAGCAAGCACCGTGCGGCTCGGGGTGACCACCTGCGCCAGCACCTGCGTTGCCAACACCGTGCTGGTGGCTGGCCGGAGGGGGGTGCTCTGCTCCGGGCCATCCATCTGGCATCCTTCTGAGACACTGCGGCTCGGTTTTTTGCCATGCCAAAACAAATCCTAGCAGACTATTAATCACTGGCTTGGAACAGCATCCACCCCGGGTTCAGTTATGATAAGCTGTGCCAGCCCTTTCCCCCACGCCGTGTCTGACATCGTGTAGCCATTTGAAGAAGCCGTAATTACAGGAATTGTTGTGCGTTTTTCTAGCCTTTTCTCCCTTCTCTCATAGGTAATGTTATGTGACAAATGGCTTTCCCTGACATTCACATCTACGAGCACTCTGCCAAAACAGCACCGGTAGCCTGGCTCTGTTGCGGTGCAGGAACATCAGGCTCACCGCAGACGGCACAGGATGGGTGTCATAACGTGTGTATCTCAGTTTGGTGGGCGAAAACGATCCACGCGGCCATGCTGGGGGAGAGATGGGGTTTTGACAGTGTATTCTGCCATTTGCCTACATCTGCAGTTGCAGAAGCGGGAAGAGAGGAGGGAAGGATGCTGGGATCTGCGCCTGGACCACTAATTGCCGAGTGTAGGATACAGGCAGGCAGTGTTTGAAACGCCGAACGGCGGGATGCTGCTAAGTCAATACCAGTGAAGAACCAGAGCCAGGTTCCCTGCTGTGCGCACCTTAGTGGGTTGGAGCCGGAGCCTGTTCCTGGGTCTGCGGCTGCTCCGCAGCTGGTGCTGTGCATCTCCATCGGCTGCTCTGGAGCTGGGGCAAACCGCGCCAGCTGAGAAACACGGCTGAAATCTCCCAGTTGGCTTTCAGCACTGCGGCAGGAGGCCGTATATCCCAGGAATGTGCGCTCTCTCCTGCCTGTTGGCGCGCTGGGCAGGGGGGATTGGGGCTGGGGTGTAAAAAGCAAGCGAATGTTTGGGAGCTGTCAGCTCTCTGCCAGTGCCAGGTATCTTAATTTCTGCTGGAAGAAGGAAGCATCGCAGTCTCTTTCCCATCCCACAGGGTCAGCAGCAGACTAAGGAGCATGCCTGGAATAAAAAGGAGAAGAAAAGAAGGAAGAAAAATTGTTGAATAAGTGATTTGGTTGTATTTGTGACTGTTTTGAAAGACTGAATGGATGTTGCTGGAGCAGCTGGGCAGAGTTTGCGAACCTCTGTGCGTTAGCCATGTAGCCGTTCAGACCAGAGACACTGCCCTGTTCTATTTCTCTACATCCCTGTCCTTCCCCAGGTGTCCCTCTTCCCCTGACCTTCGCAATCTGTTTGTCCATGCAAGGACCCGGAGACTGAATTAAGACATGCTGTTTGTAAGCAGGGTAGGACGAGCAGAGATTCTCCCATCACCTAAGATAACCTTTGCCGGCAGGCGCGTCTCCTGCGGACAGAAGTTCGGTTGCCTCTTAATTCATCCGTGGCATTGCTGTCTTGTAAAACCCTAAGGCCGTCTGTTCTTCACCTGTGTGGCTAACGGCACGCATGGTTTGTCAACCCAGGCAGGCGTCCAAGGCGCCATCCTGAAGGTCCATCGGGCAATTGTGCGCTGAACTGCATTGCAGCGCTCCCCCGGCTCCATGCCGGCACACGCTGACGGCACAGATTGCAATTTCCCCCGGCTTCCGTGACCACCCTCCCTCTTCTCTCTCCTCCTCGCTTTTAATCTTTGCTTAACTTGTGGTGCAGGCAATTGCGCGGCATTTAGCGCATGGTGATGTGTGTTTGGGGCCTGTGCTGGAAATACAGCTCATTATCTGGAGTGGATAATATTAAGCACTTTTCTCTGTTGGCCATTTGATCACAAGGTTATCCCGTTTGATGGTTTTATGCGCTGGAATTGATTGCATGGGAAATATTTAGCCAGCGTGGCTGAAACCTGTGTCTCCCTGCAGGCTGCCAGATGCAGGTGTGCTGCTGCCCCCGTGGTGCCAGGGGACCACCCTGGAGGGTGGCCGGTAGCCCTGGTGCCCACAAGAGGCCGGTGGTCCTGCTCTGCTCCCTCATCAGGACTGGGCAGGGGTGCAACTTGAGTTTGCAGCAGCCGCAAGGCTGATTTTGCCATCCTTTCACTGCTCTTTGAGGGTGCTGCGGGAACTCAGCGCGGGGTGTCTGGATGAAGGTGGTCCTCCGTGACATGGGGCACACTGGCGTGAGCGGCTGAGCACACGTGGAGCCAGGATCCGACCCTGCTGCCGTCATTACCCCTTGCAGCGAGACGCTGCTCGCGTCCCCACTGCACTGCGCAGACCCTCGGGGACCACGCTGCAGGGAAATCCCGCTCTCAGCACCTCCAGGTGCCGCAACGACCCCAGGGCATGGGCTCCTTGCAGACCCTCAGGTCAGTTTTCTTGTAGAAAATAGGATTAAATCCCTCAAGCTGCATTGGTTTTGGGGTTTTTTTTGTTTTTTTTTTTTTTTTTTTTTGTGTGGTCCTGCAGCAGACAGCGGGGTGGCTCTCAGTCACCAGTGAGGATGCTGCCTCGATGCTGGCTCGGCCGCCACGGGGCTGTGCCTCTCAGCTGGCTGACATGCCGGTGCCGGCAGTAGCTCTTCATAACGTCCCCTCTGGGAAGCGGCCTGAGAACCAACGCGCTCATTTGCCACAGGCCATCGAGCAGCTGCCGGGTAATGAACGCTGGCAGCATTCATCCCGGTGGGGTGCGGACCAGCGAGGCCCAAATCGCGCAGCATTTTTTGCTTTGCGTCTTATTGTATCGGAAAGACAGCAGCTGAGGGTGCTGGTGGCCTTATCGCCTTAACGTTGCCCTGTGCGGCATGCGGAGAGCCAGCCCCTGCTCAGCTCCTCGCTCCTTAGGGACCTCCGGAAAGCACCATCCTATGATTTTTTTTCCCCACATTTTGCTCTCAGGAAGGCTGTGTAAATCGGGAGCGGCTCCAGCGGGCTTCCTCTGGACCGACACCAGCGCAGGGAGCGGAGAATTAGCCCCGCACCTGCCACTTTTTTTAATATAGGCTTTAAATCTGATTATAACTGCCTGGCTGGCTCTGCATTATGTGCTCCGTGATTATTCAGCATTATGTAATCTTTGATAAAAGATGCTGCATCAGTAAAAGTGAATTAAACTATTGAGTGATAGGAGTTTATCGGATTCCTCGGAGTGATGCTGTCCTCTCTTTGGCACTTTAACCTCTCCTGTGGAAGGAGCATGCCAGACAGTGCCCTCGCTAACAGCCAGGAAACCCTGCTGACTTGGGTGGAATTGCAGGAGCACAAATGAAGTGAGATTTCAGCTTAGAAAGACAGTTTTTTATAGTCTAAACACTCAATATTTTACAGCAGCGGTCCCTTATCTGCATTATGGGCAAACTGCTAACAGAGTTACGGGGACAGATGTCTGCAAGTCTCGCCGATGCTCGATAAAGTTTGGCTCTGAGAGGGCTGATGGCAGAGCTGGCCAGGCTCTCCTCGCTCCAAAACTTTGTGAGAGTGGACACCCCCCTCACCCCCCCACTGAATTCCCATATGATGGGTACAGGGGGGCGGAAATAGTGTGTTTAATTCTAATCTGAATATTTTTCCTTATTTTTCCAACATCCCCCCCCAAATATAAAATATTGTCTTTTTCTCCTTTTTAGGTCTTCACTTTCTCCACACACAGCAGATGTCTGATGGCTGAATGGTCTAGGGATTTTGCTCTGAGTTTTCCTATTTCTTCATTTTGTTTTTCTATGCTACAGTGGTTTATTTTTTTCCACTTTGCTGTGATATCAGAAACAGTGCTGGGGGAAAAAAAAAAGCACAAACCTAAACTGTAACTCCCGACACCCAGATGCTTTGAAAAGCTTTCAAGTTTTGCAGAACTGGATAAGCAAAGAAAGGAAAAAATAAACCTACATCATTTATTTTACTTCACCTAGTAGCTAAAAGGAAAATGTGCTGGAAAAGGGAAAAAACAACACTTCAGAAATGTGGAATTAAAAGAAAGGTTCTGAAAAATTAAAAAGATAAAGTTCCTCTTTGATGTTTAAAACAAATTTCAAATTTTCAAATGATTTTAGATGTGTTTTCTGCAGTTCTGGAGAAATGGAGGAGCTGGGTCTGAGCGGGCTTTTCTACCCTGCTTGCTGTAGCAGAGGATGGGAGTGGTGGCTTGGGTACCACCAGCATCCCAGGGGCAGGGGACCAGCATCATCATGGCATGGTATGAGCATCATCACGGCAGGGGACCAGCATCAGGGCAGGGTACCAGTGGGAAGCCTTTGCTCTAGAGGGAGGCAGGGTGTGCATCGAGCCCCCGAAGCCCGCAGGCCTCTTCAGCAGCGCATCCCAGGGGAGGCAGGGGTTCGAGCAGGAGGTGAGACCGTTGTGCTGCCCTGTCTGCGGGCGATGGCTTTGCCGGCCTCATCCTGTGCTCGTCCTTTCCCCTCACCTGCTGCACAAGGAATGTTTAATAAAAAACCCCAGGCTTGACAGCCCGCTGACACCGTAGTTTTAAATATACATGTTTTAGATCCTGAGATTTACTTTTTGACAGGTACAAGAGAGACAGCTATAAATGCTGGGCTGGAAAGGAAAGTCATTCGCATTAGTGCTCAAACAAAGGGCTGCGAACTGCGCCACTTGCTTTTAATATCAAGCTTTCCTTATTTTACAGCGTGGGCAGAACCAGAACCAATATCTTCGTTATGTGCTACCTGTACCCATCAATGAGCCAGCGGAGTGACAGGCCATGGTGCCACCCTGTCACACCAGCACCTCAGCGGCGAGCGACCAGGACCCCAGCCTTGGTGCCGAAGGGCAGCAAGCTGGCACTGAAGGGGGTGATGCAGCTCCCTGATGGCCGCACGACAGGAGGTGGGTGCTATAAAATGGGCTGCTGTCTTGCACAGGGAGCTCTCATGTGGGATTTGGCCAAGGGGGACATAGGGACCACCATGCCACACGTCCCCTCCCTCCCAGCTAGGCCACCACGCACTGGTGCTGGGGGACATGGGCAGGCACGTTGTGACGGGAGCATTGAGCTTTGGATAAACTAATTGTGTTGCAAGGAGCGGAGCGAAGCTTTTAGATTTCAGAGCCAACATGTGGCATCTTTATTAATGTGCCTACTTGAGTTCCCTGGGACGCGATGTTTTCTCCTCACCCTGGCCATCCATCTGAACTGATAATAGGACTATTAATCCATTTTGTTGACAGCACTCACAGACCTCCAGCGAGGCAGGAGATGGGGAGGGGTGGGGTTGCGAATCGATGCCAGTTTTGCTCCGAAGGGAACCCGTCACAGCCTCTGGCATACAGAGCATTAGCTGGGCGTGAAAGGATGGAGTGCTAATCAAGGTTATAGGTGCCATGCAGCTGGCCAGCTGTGGCCCGGTTTCTCCTCGGTCACCTGGAGAGCGTCCTGCAGAAAGCCATTGAGATACGAGATGCTGTACAGAAGCCAAACCTGCAGGAGACCTCATGCTCCAGGGCATGTCACACTCTGCAGGGACACTGACACTGGATTTATACACCATGGACCCATGCAGCAAGCCCCTGACAGTCATTTAACCCCACCTCTAATCCCCCTCTGTACCCATAGGGAGGGGAAATGTCTCTGATTTTAGGTCCTTTTCAGCCCTGCCCAGCTCCAAGGTGCCTGGTGCAGCATCCGTCATGTCAGTGATTTCCTTAACAGCAGCGGAAATACATATACGCAATATATATCTTTTATAGGTGTGATATATAAAGAAATATTTCAGTGGAAAAAGAGCTGGAAAATGAGGTGCGTCCCTGCCCAGCTCCGGCTCCTCCGCACATCCCCTGCCAGTGGCTCATGCCAGACGCCTTTATATTCAGACTGATCCTGTCTGGTTTTAAATATCTCAAGCCACAGAACTTTCTCCCTCCAGGGAACTACGTCGTAGCCTCATAATTTTCGCTGTCAGCAGAGGGGATTTTTTCCCCTGTGACATTCAACCTAAATGCTCCATTTCTTCATTTCCTGTCATCCCTTCTGGTGATGCCCCTTGTACTCCATTAAATAACTCCTCCACTCCCTATTTACACCAACCAGATCTGTAAGGCTCTTAGTTTGTCTCCCCACGGCCAGCTCTTAGCCAAGCAATATATATATTTAAGCCTTTTAATCTTCCTTCAGAAATCAGTCTCCGTGCCTTTGATCATTTGCGTGGCTTTCCTCTGAACCGCCGCCAAGGCGTCTGCGCCGAGGGAGCCCCGTGCTCCGCTCCGGCCACACCTGAGCCTCCCAGCCACCTCCATGGGATGCCGGCGCCTGATTCCTCCCTGCTGTCTCCTGAGGTCCCCTTCACTGTCCCCCAGGCCCTTCGCTGGGGTGTTGCTCCAGCTCTGGTTGCTGTGCTGCCAGCTTGGCTCAGCCGTTGTTGCCCCTTCTGCCGTGGGCTTGGGCTGTGTTTGCCTCCCAGCTGTGCTCACTTACGTTTGTCCAAGGCACGGCTCCTTTTGCTGCTTCCTGCCCGCATTTCTAATCTCACTAGGCCCTTTTTGTGTTAATTTTCTATGCTTGCTGGACCCCACAGCACCTCCCACTATAGCATCATCTGCCAAATTCATTAATGTGTAGTTTACTCCCTCTTTCCAGGTCATTAATGAGGGTATTAAATGAGAGCAGACCTAACCTAGATCCCTGCAGTACCCCATAAACACCTCCCCCTGTTTCTAATTACCCTTTGTTTATGATCCTTCAGCCAGGTTTTCAATCCACGTGGCACAGTTCAAGCCATCAGAATTAATTTTCCCAAGGAAGATTTCGCAAACTGGGGGGAGCTGAGGGTTTGACCACCCCCACTCCCCCCTGGGTCACAGCTTCCCGGAGAGGGGACAAAACGCCTGGAAAAGGTTCTTCTCTGTGTTGGGTTGTGCTCCCACTCCTCCGGGAGCAGGGTGACCCTGCGTCTCTCCCGTGCTCCCCCCGGAGGAGGAAGGGACATCCCCTCGGCTGTCCCGGAGGGAGTGGTGTCCTTGGACGGGTGGTGTCCCGGGGGATGATGTCTCCGGGGATGATGTCCCCAGAGGAGGTGATATCCCGGGGAATGATGTCCCTGGACGGATGTTTTCANGCACCTCCCACTATAGCATCATCTGCCAAATTCATTAATGTGTAGTTTACTCCCTCTTTCCAGGTCATTAATGAGGGTATTAAATGAGAGCAGACCTAACCTAGATCCCTGCAGTACCCCATAAACACCTCCCCCTGTTTCTAATTACCCTTTGTTTATGATCCTTCAGCCAGGTTTTCAATCCACGTGGCACAGTTCAAGCCATCAGAATTAATTTTCCCAAGGAAGATTTCGCAAACTGGGGGGAGCTGAGGGTTTGACCATCCCCACCTGCCGCCTCTCTGCGTCCCACCCCCACGCCCCCCTGGGTCACGGCTTCCCGGAGAGGGGACAAAACGCCTGGAAAAGGTTCTTCTCTGTGTTGGGTTGTGCTCCCACTCCTCCGGGAGCAGGGTGACCCTGCGTCTCTCCCGTGCTCCCCCCGGAGGAGGAAGGGACATCCCCTCGGCTGTCCCGGAGGGAGTGGTGTCCTTGGACGGGTGGTGTCCCGGGGGATGATGTCTCCGGGGATGATGTCCCCAGAGGAGGTGATATCCCGGGGAATGATGTCCCTGGACGGATGTTTTCACGTGGAATGACGTCACGGGGAATGGTGTCCGTGGATGGATGTTGTCACGAGGGATGATGTCACGGCGGACGGTGTCCGTGAATGGACGATGTCCCGGGGGACACCGTCTCTGAACGGATGGTGTCGCTGGGGGTGGTGTCCCTGGGTGTCCGCGCTGTCCCGGGGGCCGGTGTCCCCGGCGGGGGTGGTGTCCCGGCCGCCCTCCGCGGGCCCGTCCAGCCGGGTGGCGGCCCGTGTCCCTGCCGTGCCGCCCGCGACCGGCCCGGGCAGTGCACCGTGGAGGCCCTCCCAGGGCC
>VXBH01004558.1:76507-91958 GCA_013400035.1 Rynchops niger | reverse complement strand
AAAAAAAAAAAAAAAAAAAAGAGGTCAAAAAGGATCATTTCTCTTTGCAAAACACAGTTGTTGTTCTCCGATTTCTAGAAGGTGAAAGCATTTCCCAGCAGAAGGGGGTGTGCGTGTCGGGGGGCGAGGGAAGGCTAGGATGCGGTTGGAGGAAAGATTTCGAGTTATCAGGTATTATCAGGAGACAGTCAAAACACCAGCAGTTTGGATAAAGCATTAATAAACAAACAGTCTTTGGAGTGTGAGAGAATAGAGCTTGCCAGCTCGGACTGCTTCTGGGTCTGCTTTATTTAGTGCTACGGAAAATTAAGTGGGGAAAAAAATCCGCTATTCATTTTGAATTTTCATTACAGGGACCAAATTAAATCACTTTTAAAATCCTTATTACGCATGGAAATGAATGCAGGTACCCTTTTCAGTTCATGGATTTTAACATCTCCATTTTTCTCTTCTGCAGGCTGGACTTTACTCCTAGTAACTAAATATCAGCAATTATAAACGCTAGAGAAAAACAGAGGCACTCTCCCTTCCCATTACTTTTCATATCTGACCCGAAAACATTATACATATGAAAATAAGCTAAAGACTGTGTCGTGCCACCAGACCCAGAACATGACGTAATGTGCATGACTAAGAAGCCTACATGGAGATGGGGGCCGAGCCCTCTGGGTTTCTGCATGTGTATTTAGCGTGGCAGGGTTCGGGATGCTCTCAGCTACTCATTTTCCTTCTGTCCCCTCAGAATTGCAGAATACTCCTACGGGCATCAAAAGAAATCAAGCAAGAAAAAGAAGATCAGCAAGAATGATATCCGCCTGGTACCGCGGGACGTGGAGGAGACGGATAAAATGAATGTTGTGAGCTGCTCCTCTCTCACTTCATCCCTCAACTACTTCGACTACCACCAGCAGACCCTGCCGTTGGGCTGCCGCCGCTCCGAAAGCACCTTCCTCAACGTGGAGAGCCAGAACAACAGGAACGCCGGCTCCAACCACATTTACCATCACACCTTCACGGGGCAGAGCCCCCAGCAGCCTGACCTCATCATCAACGGGATGCCGCTGCCAGAGGTGAGCAGCCCCGCGCCCCACGGGCATCCGTCACGGCTCTGCACGTGGACCGCGCACGGTGTGCGGGTCTGGTGGTGGAATTGCTGCCGAAACAGCGTGTTGAGCAAACAGACAAGGGCATTTTCCATGCATTGGACACCCACAGGGCGAGGGAGCGATGGAGGACGGGTTGAGGGGGGAGCGGCGGGCACCCCAGCTGCTGGGTTGTGGACCACTGGTGGTCGTGGGTGGATGGTTCACCCCCAGGCACTGCTGAGATGCCCAGAAGTGCCCAGGCAGGGATTGTGGCACTGCCGGGCCAGGTCTCTGTGCTGCCAGGAGGATGGATGTGGCGGTTTTGCAAGTGGATTTTGAGTGTGGTGATGCTCGAGGGAAGAGACACCCTCACAGGTGGTTTTTAAAAGGCTGTTGCAAGTGGTGTTGGTGGCTGTTGCTGTGGAGGCAGCGGGTTCTGCTGGGGATGCTGGCAGCACAGGGTGCCCCGGTGTCACCACCAGCACGGTGGTGTCCCCTCGTCACGCACCATCCAGCATAGGAGGGGTGCACAGGACTTGCCGAAGGCAGGGAAAGGGGCTGCTCTGATCCACCCCATCCTCATCGGGTTCTTCTAATTCATCAGCTTTCCTGCACATCACAGACATCATTTAATGTTGCTTGTTTGTCTCTCTTTGAATTATTGTTTGGTATTAAGCAAAACAGTCAAAGGTTTGTCATGTTTCCTGCTTTGAACAGGATAACAAAGCTGAAGAAGCAGCTGAAATATTTATGGCTTGCTCAGTTTTGCGTTCAGTGTGCTCGTGTAAATGCAAAATGATGCTGCTGGAGACAGTGGAGCTGCTTCAGATTTATAATTCTTTTACGGCGAGCAGAGCCCGGCGCCCTGCCAGCCTCTGCAGGGCTGCTGGGGAGGGCTGGTGCCGGTGGGCCTGATCCTGCAGCCTTTATGTTAGCAAAATGATGGTGTTTAGCCTCCGCTAAGGCTACAGAACCAGCTCCCGAGAGGTCACATACCAGCGTCAGCCCAGTTTTGGGGTGCTCCCAGCCCACATGCTGGTCACTCAATGCAGAGTTGCAGCTTTTAACAACCAGACAGTCGGGAGTGGGGTTTTTGGGATCTCTGTGACAGCTTGTGTGCCTAATTCTGCCCTGCTGGCCTTTCGAGCCTCTCTGGCCCCCACCGGTGCAGGCGTTGCCTTTCTGAGGTTACCCATGGAGATGCTGCCAGGAGGCAACTTCTGCATGGGGGCACCAGTGTGGCCACCCACATGCCTTTGTAAGGGTATGGTGGGGGCAACCGGTCACTGGTCCTGAGCATTAAAGCTCCATTTAACTTCTGGTGTTGGTATAAAAGCTGTAATAGAGTTTCTTAGCAATAACTGAATGGGAATGACTTGGCTATAAGCACTCACATATTCTACTTGCGTGTTTCCAGCCATAGAGTTGAGCGGACTCCCAAATGCTCTTTTAGGGGGAGACAGGGACTTTGCACCCGAGTCTGGATAGGAACATTTTGGGATAAGCCTGTCTCTGGTCAAATAAGGCAGAAGAGCAGCTACCAAAGCCTGTGCCTGGGCAGGCCAGGGTGGGAGACACCACCCGTCACGTACTGGGGGATCCCCATTAAAGCTCAGATTCGCCTGTGCTCTTCAGTGAGTACCAGCTGGGGCTCAGGGTGCACAGCCGCCTGAGGGGCACATCCCGAGGCTGTGAGTGACCAAAGCTATTGGGATGCCGGGGACAACAGAATTCCTGCTTTTCTAGGGTAGTGTCCTTTGGAGAAGGGTCTGGAGCGCATCTTTGGCTAGTGCCTTGCTAAGGGCAGGGAGCCGTGGAACACCCTGTCAGCCCATGATTCACTGCCGCAGACAAAATTCAGTCATAAAATCCATCAGACGTTGGCATTAGCTAGAAGTGCGTGCCGGCAGCAGGAGGTCTGCGATGCCAGAGGGGAGGAAAGGAGCACTGGGAACATCCCAGTTCAGACGATAAAGGTAACAGGCAGCTGCAGGCAGTGCTGCCCACATTCCTCCCCACCACAGCAGTTAGCCTGGCTCTCATGGGATGGGGTCTCCAAAGACCTCCACCACCTTGTGGACCCTCATGTGAGGGAGCCGGGACACTTGTTGCTTTTCCCTGTGCTTCATTGTTGCTTCCCCCCATGCCTTCTCCCCTCGCCCCGTTTCCCCATTGCTCATGCGGGTGGGATGCACCGGTACCTCACCTGGAGAAATAACTTTGTCTCTTGTAACGAGAGCATGTCCTTGGCAGGCGTCTGCTTGCTCCCTGAGGATCCTTTTGGACAAAAGGGTAGGGCCAGGGCATGGGAAGGAGAAATCCCAACTGGAAGCTGCTTGGAAGTTTGGTTTAGGGTTGGAACTTTTCTGTTTTTTGGCAGAGAGCCCCTGTCTTATGCTTCTAGCTGTTGCAAGGGAAGTTATCCCGTTGGTGGGGTGGGTTCTACTGGCTTCTAAAAATCCAGGTGACCCCTGAGGGTGAGGAGGCTCAGCGGTGACCAGAGTGGCAGCCCTGTCCTGGTATGCAGGGTGACATGGGAATTCCATAAAAGATGCTTCCACGGAGGAGCATCGCAGCCTGGCACCCACCGTAGCCCGTCGCTGCCTTAGCAGGTGTTGCGGTGTGATGTTATCCATATGAAGTGTGCTATTGGTACGCGTCCAGGTGATGGTGATTTAATTTGTTAAATTCCTGCCCAAGCCTGGAGTTTCCAGAGCCAAACCGTTCCCTGCAGTGCATCCAGCGGGACTTTGTCTGGGCTGGTTTGAATCACCTTCAGTGACGAGGCTGACGGCGTTTTCCCCTGGGATCCTTTATGAGGTGTCAGCATTGGGGAGATAGCGCTGCTGCTCCACCTGGGAGTCACTTTTCCTGATGGGAAGGCAAAGCGTTGGTTGATAAAAGATAAAATATGCAGGTAAACGTGTCGCTGGCGGTGTCACTTAGCATATGGTGGTCATGGCCGGGAGTAAGCGATTGCCTCTGCAGACGCGTGCTGTCCTAGCGGCGGTGGGTTTGCAATGGAGCTGGTCTTTAATGTGAGGCTCGTTTACTTTAACAGCCAGGAACCTTGAAATAAAAGTCCCCAAGGGTGGGTTGTTTGTGGAGCTTTAGGAGCCGTTTCCTCCTCCTCGGTAGGAGCGATGGCAGGTCTCAGGGCTGGCCGTGCCGTGGGTTGGCTGGTGCTCCCCACCTCTCCCTGCCGATTCAGAAGGGATTAACTGTCGGTGCCTGTGGCGCTCTCAGGACGCAAAAAATTTTGAGACGACCCTTGGAAAGCTTTTCCCTTTGGTGTCAGCTGCTGGCTCCGCTTGTGTCGGGGCGCAGCTGCTAAGAGAGCATCGGGGGCGGGGGGCAGGTTCTGGTGGTCCCTTGGGTGCTGGGGTGCCGCTCGGGGCCCCCTTCCTGCGGATTTTTGGCATCCTCATGGCTGCAGGCAGCGATGGCAAAAAGCGAGCGGCTGTGGTGAGCGTGGCTGGCAGCGGGAGGCTTGGCCCCCCTGAGTATTTCGGCGTGTTTTGCGAAGGGGGAGCGTGGGACGTGTTGGAGCTGCGAGGGCATTGCCGGTCAGAGGCCTCCCCGCTGCCCAGGGCTTTTCTTTTCCTCCCCGCTGAGCCGGAGGAGAAGTCAGCTTTGAAACCCAAAGGGCTTCTTGTCAGGTTTTGCGTGTACGTTGCTGGGAGCTGTAGCAGGGGATGAAAAATCCAAATTAATCGCCGCCGTTGGGCAGCCTCCTTGATAAAAATGCGTGCTGCATTGGGGTGGTGTGGAAGGCGGCCCGAACGCCCGGCCTTTTAGGATCCCCGGGACACGACCTGCATGTAGAGCAGCCACCCTTGGGTAACGCTTACATGCCTGGGGTTTTCGACTTCATGGTTTTAACAGAAAACGGAGGGGTGCGGAACGGCTCCACTGGTGTTTCAGAGGCTGTTTTACATCCCAAATCTGTGCCACTTTGGGAATCGGTGCCGCAGCGTGGTGTGCTGCCGCGGGATGGGGAGCAGCCCCCGGGGCACGGCGGCTTAATTTGCTCCTCCACCTTGCCAAAGGCCGCGGCGGTGGCTGGTCCCCAGCAGGACTGAGGTGAGAAATGGCAGCGGGCGAGCCTTGTTTGAGAGGTTTGAACCTCCAAAGGTGGAATTTGTGTGGAGGTTCAGGACTGCCCGTCCTCTGGGGGTCTGGGATGGCCCCCGGGCGGCGGGGAAGGGAGGCGGCAGCGCTGCCAGCAGGCCGTGAGCAGGGTGCGGATCAGGCATGGCCTTGCTTTGGTGGCTCCCCACGGAGAAGGTCAAGGTGGAGCAGCCAGCGATCCACCAGGACCCCGTTACTCTGGGGACCTCCCAGACCAGGCGCCGGGACGGGGCTGGGGGGGGGCCGGTTATGGTGATCCGCCGCCTCCTGACCTGGTGGCCACCATCAGTAAGATGGGGAATTACTGGTTTTAGTGATAATCCTGCTCTAATCCCCCAACCTTGATACACTCCGTCGTAATCCTCACTCACACTGATTTCGTTTGGGCTCCTCGCGGCAGCAGGGATTATTTGGAGCGAGGACCAGTTGCAGGATAAGGCCCCGGTGGTTTCAGATATGCTTTTTACTACCTGGAAAGCGTTCTCCTCACTGTAGGAAATGGTTTTCTAAGCACAATAGAGCAATTTTCGTTTCAGGCGGCACCGGCAGTTTTTTTGCTCTGGCTATCTGGCTGTGTTAACTAAAGCACATTTCTACAACACACAAAGATTTTTGTTTTGTAAGAAATGAAATCAGCGTGTCTGTTCCTCTTTCTCTGTCGTTTCTCTACTTGTCAATTCTTTCTTCCCCTCCAGCTTATCCTCCTCTTCTCCGCTAGCCTTAAAAAGCCCCCAAAGTGTCTGTTATAATCACATTTTGTGTGTTACAACCAGAATGAATGTACTCACTTTAATATGCTGGGTTTGAGGAAATCAGTTTCTGTCTGGTGTAACAGACAATTTGTTATAAACCGTGCCATTTAGAAGTGGAGGACCTTGCTTTAGTGTAATGCTGGGGAAACGTCATGATACATAATTGGAAGGGATTTGGCTTGCTTCTGAGTAATACTGTGTATAAAGCAGGCAGGGGGGAGGGGGAAGGAGATAATTTCCAACCTGGAGAAAGTTTGCAGCGCGGGGACATGCCAGGCTGTTGAAAAAAGGCTTATTTTCAGCTGAGATAATAATTAAAGCATTATCAGCAATGCTGTTGGACTAGTCGGAAGGCTGGCTTTGCAGCGAGCGTGCGTTGCCAGTCTTGTTTTCTCCTTGGGAGGTCACTGTAACTCAGCACTTTTTGGTGCCTGCGATGCGCACCGGGCTGGGTGAGCGCAGGGCTCCCCGTTCGTGCCTCTGCATCCCTCCCCGGGAGCCGGCAGCAGCCTTTCTTCTCCTGGAGCCTGCCGAAGAGGAGGGATGCTCCCAGCTGTAGGCGATGCCCTGCCTGGGGAAAGCGGTCCCTGCCCGGGCACCCTGGATCAGCACCTGCGGGGTGGGAACCCCAGAATTCCCCGGGTGCTCTCCCTGCTCACTCCAAATCTGCCCCAAAATCACAACACCTGGCAAATCCCTCGGCTTCACTACTACCCAAGGGTTTTGTGTATCACTGCACGTTCCCCGACCCCTCCGAGTGTCCGAGGCCGACATTATGGAAATCAGCAGCTTTTTATTCCATTGCGAGGTCAGCCTGACCAAATTATACGTCTCCTAATGTAATCGCTCCAAGCTCTCCGTTTGGAAAAATTCATTTGAATACCTTGCAACAGAGATAAATACGCCGGCTCCCATTCATGTTCAACCACATCTCTCACTGATGGCCACGCTCGCTGCATTGTGTCTTAGGCCAGCCTGGTATTCAGCACGCTTTGGCTTTTGGCTGGATGATACGAGGCTGTGACCCCATCCCAGCACCTCTTTTGAGTTTTCCTGGGGTTTTCCGTCCCGCAGCGGGGTCCTGGCTGGCTGGGACCAAAAGGGTTTACTGCGAGGGTCTGTGGAGGAATTAGGGCCAGTTTGTGGCATCTGGTGGCAGTAGGCAAGCTGTATTTACCATAAAAACCCTCTCCTTTGATGGCAAGACCTATATATAATGATATAATGATTATATCATTATGTATTACATACTGTGTATTATATATCGTATATTATCTCTTATACACTATATGCTGTATAATATACAGGATGTACTTATAAGCATATAAAAAGTAGGTATAGAATTATTATATATTGTACCTAATTACGTAACTAAGGTTATAATATGTCATATAACTATATAGTTATAATTTGGTTTTATGCTATTGGTTTGGGGTTTAGGGTCCATCTTTACTGAGGCTTACAAGAGGCTTGTCTTGTTTTCCTTTTAGTAAATTTGAATTTCTGATGCATAATTCTAATGCATCTCTTACTTGTCGAGTCTATAAAAAAACGCTCCTGTGACTATATTTACATGGCAGATAAGATTTTTCCCTTAAATTAGGAAAGATTTATAGTAAGGCTTTTTTTAAATTACACCAAAAGGGTGGTCTTGCACGCTATTTATGGCTTTTCTTACAGTAGTTTCCAAATCAGCTCCCGCTGTATTGAGCGATTTGAACTCTGTGGTTTCTCCCTGTCGTTTGCTTTGCATAAAACAGACGCCACATGCAAAGGCAGCGTTGAGGCCAAGCTCGTGTCGCCTTTGAATAACCTTATGTGCATCTGCTGGGCTCCTTGGAAGAGCCGTATTTCCCAGCTGCCGTCTCCTGAGGTCCCTCCTGAGGGCTTTGAGCCAGAGAAGCTGCTCAGACAGGTGCCCCCCCGGGTCCTACCCTCACCAAGGATGCCCTGCCTGGGTTTTCCCTAAATTCCCATCATCCGGAAAGGGCAGCGTTTCCTGTCCTTCATCCCCTGCTTGTCTCCATCCTTCAGCTCTGCCTGCAGGCTCTCTGGCCAGGAGCCGCCCGTCCCTCTGGGGACACCTCTCCTCTTGCCCCCTGGCAGCAGCTCCCACTCTCCTGGGAGGGCTCAGATGGGGGGGACCCCCCCGTTCCCCTTTCCCTGCCCACCTGCCTGCAGGGCTGGGCATGGCCCCGCTTCAGCAAATGATTAGATATTGTTCCCAGTAGAGGCTATAGTTGAGTTCCAGTCATTTTCTGTTAATTAAAATACAGGATGGTCTTATTTGTAGCATAAATAGTTGTAATCTGTGTACTTATAAGTGTAATTATAATTTAAATTAGAGCGTGCTCTGAATTGGCGATGGATGGGGTGCTCTGCAGGCACAGCTACCCTCACCGGGCTGTTCCCTGGTGTCCCCCGCGGTCCCAGTCCCCACCATCCCCAGGAGAGCATCTTCCTTGGCTCAGCAAAGGGCCACTGAGGCTGTTGGTGGCTCCTGATTTCTCTGTGGCTGCTGGGGCAGAGCCCGTGATACGTGTTGGAGGATTTACCGGAGAAGGGACCACAGCATCATTGCTTCAGTGCCTTCTTCTAGTTTCTAGTCTAAATTTGGAAGGAAGTAATGGTTTATGTCAGCCAGATAAGTGATTAGTGCTTATCGTCGACGCGGCTCCCTGTTTAACATGAAATTACGGTGAGTTCTCGTTAGGCCGGGGAAAGCTTGAGCGTGGCGGCCACTGGTGCTGCAGCGGCCAGATGCCCATGGCTGGTGTTGCAGCTCATGCACCCTCCGATGGCAACCCTCGGCACACGGCGAGTAGCCCCAGCCGCTGCTCCTCCTGGCACCCGCTGCGTCTTGTAGGTCTGTGATAAAGAGCGAAGGTCTGTGTGTGTCGGAGCCGTCTGGATGAGGTCCTCCTCACGACGCCCTCTTGGCCACCAGAGATCTGGACGTGAATCCTTTGTGGTTCTCACGGGGATCTGGAGCTTGTCGGATTAGGCCATCTTTTGTAACGGCAGGTGTATGCCACAGGGCAGGTTTTCAAATTCCCATGTTGGTGGATTGCATTAACCCATCCTAAGTCAGGTATGTAAAATTCCATTAAGGGAGAACCCTCTGGCATTTTCTCACCCGTGCTCGAGCTCTGCAGGCTATGCTAATGCAGTGCGTTTGCTCATCTATTAGGAGGATGATGGCTTTAAAATAATAACATTTATCTTTGGCAGCGGACCTACAATAGTGCACGCCGAGTACAATTTTGTGAAAGGCTCTGCAGATGTTGCCTCATTCAATCTGGGTCAAAAAGAGTGCTTAGAATCATAAAGGTTAGAAAGAGATCAAATAATTCGGCGGTTTTATTGCTGAATAATGTACTTGGAAAATATCATTCACCATTATTAGACTAAGTGAGTACAGAAAACACAGGGCTCAATAGTCATTTCTCAGTATTGGCTGATTTTACTGTTTTTATAATGTAGCTAAATTCCCTGTTATTGATTCTAGCATCGATTATCGATCTGGAAATGTAAATATATGTGCGGGTGGGAGCACACAGAGTTGGACAATTAGGGAATTAGGCTTCTGCCCCTTCCCGCAGCGCCTGGCAGTGGGCAGCACACCCGCGGGGCACACTTGTGGGGAGCTGTCAGGGTTTTGGGAGATGACGAAATGGGAAAGCACCCATTTTATGCCTGTTCTTTTCCATGCTGGTGTAAACTCGGTCAGACAAACCCAGATGGGCTGGGATGCCGGCAGCAGGATGGGGGCTCAGTGCCCGCCCCTGCGACTCCCGTCACCTGCTCCCTCCTGGACTTTTCATATTCAGATTCACATCTGGGTGCTCTGGCAGGGACCCAGCTTCAGTGACATTTGGTAATCAAATCCACACGGCTGTTGGCTTAGAAACAGCATCCAGACCTGTCTGCCCGGTGAAATGCTTTTCCAGACGTTTGCAAGCCGTTCCTCTGCTTTTCTGTTCAGCTCCCGCCGTGGCTGTGACTCCTGTTTGAGGGGAAATACTGCACTTGGGCTGAGATCCTTCCCTCTACATCAATTAATGGCAGGGGTTGGGTTAGCGAGAGACCAAAGCCCTGGTCCAATGCGGGCTCTGCATCCCGTGGTGAGCCCAGGGACCAGAGCCGGCAGCATCGCTGTGGGAGCCCCGGGCTCCTGCCGGGCTGGGGCTCGCTCAGGTGCCCGCTGGATTCCTTCATTTGGAAAAAAAAAAAAAAAAAAAGATGAATTTTAGAATATGTTCATCTCTTGTTCTCTGCACTTGGTTGTTGTCAGCATTAATATGCCATTAACACATGCTCATTAGGAGGAGAATGATTATACCCTGCAGAATACGGGGGAAACCTTCATTAGGCACTAACATATTGAACTGAGCAGCAAACTTCACTTGGGAAAACTGGGGAAGGTTCTGCTCAGCATCAGGTTTCCCTAATTTCTCCCCGTTGGTCTGATAAAAGCACCTTGTCTTCTGTAGCACGTGCTTTCGGCCAGGGCTACGGGTGATGCGTGGGCGAGCCTGGGCTCGGGCTCCATCCCTAAAATACTTCTTGGGACCTCAAATCTATCTTCATCCTCAAATCCGTCTTCTTCAGATCGAGGATGTCCTCGTCAGAGCTTGTTTTGGCATGCAAAGAGGACGCAAGCCCGTGTCCCTCCTGCGAGGGCTGTACTGGCTCCTCAGGCTGAAAGGCGATGAAATCTCTGCAGAGCTGGGAGATGCTCCGGGAACAGATTTGTTGAGAAAGGAGGTGTCATTTCTACATCCTCGCTTTTCACACTTTAACGACATTTTTTAAGCGTTCATCTGGCCTTGCTGCCTCCAGTCTGAAGCCATAACCTGCCATGTGTGACAGGGCAATTGCTCGCCCTGGTAATGATTACAGCGGAGCCCGGCGTTGCTCCCTTGTTTGCTTGGCGCGTGGCAGCTCGAGGCATGTGCGTGGTGCTCTCTTAAAGTCAATCAATAAGAATAATTGCAAGTTCAGGTGGGGGTGAGGGAGGAGAGTGCTGGAGCAGACAAATATTTGCAGATTAAGACCCTGTTTACATGCAGATGCCTCCTCTGATAGGTAACAAGGGACGGACAATAAGGACCATATGTGGTATTTAAGCAGAATTTATTCTAAATGGGGTGATTTCATAGATTTCCGTGGAGCCGACAGCTGTCCTCTGTATTAAATGCGAGCGTGCTGCCTCCGTCCCTGCCCCGCTGCCCTTTCTGCCTGGGGTTTGGCAGGATTTTGCAGTGTTGGTGGTGGGGCATTGCAGTCCCATCCCCCTTCACCTCCACCTCAGTGTGGCCAGAGGGAATCCCAGTTTTCACCTGCAAACCTCAGCAAAGGAAAAATGGGATTTTTTGGGCCTGGATTTCCCATTGTGAAGGTGAATGAAAGCATCAGGAGCACAAGAAGGTGCTGGGGGAGCCTGCCCTTTCTTTTCGTGCCTGGGGGAGGCTGGGGAGCAGCGATGCTGGGCTGAGCGATGCCGGGCTGAGTGATGCCAGCTGCCCACAGGATGGCCCACGGGATGTGCTGGAGGTGCAACTGATGGTGAGGAGACCCAAACCGCAGGTTGGAGGGTTTCTTCCTGCAGAGGTGGAGATGGAGACAGAGAGGGCTGTAGCTGCCCACCCGGGGCTTGCGTTGCCTTCAACCCCTTTGACATTGATTCTGAAACCTAATAACAGGGAAGTATCATATAAACATAGAATGGTTTAGGTTGGAAGGGACCTTAAAGCCCATCCAGTGCCACCCCCTGCCCTGGGCAGGGACACCTCCCACCAGACCAGGTTGCTCCAAGCCCCGTCCAGCCTGGCCTTGAACCCCTCCAGGGATGGGGCAGCCACAGCTTCTCTGGGCAACCTGGGCCAGGGGCTCACCGCCCTCCCAGCAAAGAATTTCTTACTGAGATCCAATCTAAAGTTCCCCTTTTTCAGTTTGAAGCCATTACCCCTCATCCTATCATTACATGCCCTCTCCAGCTTTCCTGTAGGCCCCCATTAGGGACTGGAAGGGGCTCGAAGGTCTCCCAGAGCCTTCTCTCCTCCAGGCTGAACCCCCCCAGCTCTCTCAGCCTGTCCTCACAGCAGAGGAGCTGTCCTTGCAGCATCTTCGTGGCCCTCAAGTACACCAAAACGAGAGGTGAACTGCGGTTATCCATCATTGATGCGGAAGGAAACGAGGGGGTGAGGTGAGATACCAGCATGCAACAAGTCAGGCTTGGAAACTTTTTGGTGTCTACCAGTGCCTTCATTAGAAGTAGAGTACCATCTCCTGGCTTGTGGTGGCTGGATGGACGGGTGGACACCCTGGCTGTCAAGGGGGCAGGTCAGTGGCCGTCCCAGCTTCATCCAACTTCTCCTTGGACATTTCTCCTCAGACCTTAATGACTTCTCCCTCTCAGCCCGCCATGCTGTCCACAGGCAGAGCGGCCACAGGCTCCCATCTAATCACATCTCGCCACGTTGGAAACGTGGCTGCGTCCGTTCACTGGGTGCTGCGTGACTCCTGTAATCGCCATGCAAAATGCATCATTCATAAACTGTTTAGTGCGACCTTTTGTGCAGTAGCACTAATTATTACTATCACAGAAGCCCAGTAAACTAGCCTAGTAATTATCAGGGATTTATTTGAATGGACAGCTAAGCTATTCTTGGCAAGTTAGTCAAAGCAGTTGTCATGACAGCCACACAAATGTGTCTTATGAATTGGGTTAATTAGGGTAATTAATAACTGTTGTTTTGCCCTTTTTAACAAGGTATTGCCTAGACACTGTCAAAAAATAGCAATTGCACCTAACAGAAATAGTCGTCTTCTAGCAGCAACCTTCAAATCACAGAATCAAAGTAGTAAATACCTGTTGGGTTGTCGTTCCACAAAGCAATGTGTCATCCTTCTCCTTGCGCAAAAGCAGGGAGCAAAAGGCTCTGTTGTAGCTTTGCTGCTGAGCTTCCCCTGCTGTGCAGTGTTATGTGGCGATCGGTAGTCATCATTATTGGTATTATTATTATTTATTTTAATGCTGCGCCGCTCCAAGCCGTTGTCACGGAGGGGTCTCTGCCGTGCCCGGCTCTGTGCGGGTGGTGAGGGCAGCCCTGAGGTGCTCCTGTTGGTCGGAGCAGGCTCTGCAAGTGGCAGGACTTAAAGCCAATTTTAAAGTAATGATTGTAAATTATTGTTGTTTTGACAGTGCATCGTCACCATCCTCATCACAATGGCTGGTGTCGAGCCGAGTCCTCGCTCAGCAGAGCATCTGCTTCTGATTGATTTTGCTGAATCAATGGTTTTGGTTTTGTCGTGGTTGTTGCCGATATTGAGCAATGGTGGTAACTAAAGCTCTTCATAACCTGCCTGGATGCAGTCCTGAGCAATGTGATCTAGGCAATCCTGCTTTAGCAGGGGAGTTGGACTAGATGATCTCTAGAGGTCCCTTCCAACTCTGAAAAATTCCATGATTCCATGATAACCAAATAGCACCAAAGAGCCTCAAAGGGAAAAAACCAAAACATAGTCATNCTTCTCCAGGCTGAACCCCCCCAACTCTCTCAGGCTGTCCTCACAGCAGAGGGGCTCCAGCCCTTTGATCATCTTCGTGGCCTCCTCGGGCCCTGCTCCAACAGGTCTCCATCCCAGGGAGCACCCTGGGCTCCCTGCAGTGGTGGTGGTCCCTGTCTCACGCCAGTGGGCTGGGTGTTTGCTGGCACAGAGCATCGTCTCCCCACGGATGGAAAGATTTGGGGCTGATCATTAAAAATGGCCCAAGATTACAGAGGCGACTGAGGAATATTATGTAAGTTTTGTAGAAAAATGACCTGAATAGATGAGTGAAGGCTCTGGCTGGTTCTCCAGCCGCACCGAGCCCTGTCTATTTATATCACCTCTGGGCTTTCGAAGCCCTCTTTTAACTGAAGCTTATTTGATAGCACACGACTTTTAAAAAGAAAATAAAAAAAAAAAATGAAGAAGGGGGAAAAGAAACCCTAAAGAAAAACACCTCTATGGAGAAGGTAGGGTTTTAATGAAGAAATATTTTACACCATTCTCCTACAACCTTAGGGCTAATAGCCTGGAACTGGTACTTTGGCTCCTTAAAAAGCCCAACAAGACAAGCCAATTACGGCCTCTGAAACATTTTTATTTTTAGTTCCTTGTAATAGCAATTCATCCTCGGCTATGGTACATTAACTGGAAGGAACAAGAAGTAGTAAGGTTTTGGCATCTTTGTAATAACCAACGGGCTGTGTTTACCAGGCTGTTAATAATGTGGGGTGGCTGTCGGGCAGGGGGAGAGGGCAGCGTGGGGATGGGGATGGCACCCAGGCAGCGCCAAAGCAGGCATCCCCCAACCTCCTGAGCGCTTTACTATCACTTATTTCCCTACAGTTTCTTCTGGGAGAAAACAGGCTCCTGTTGGGTGAAATTTTCTCCGTTTCCCTGTGTCCCCAAGCTGGCGGCATGGCTTGGAGTGGGAGAAGGGCTGGTCGGAGGGTGCTGGTGTATCCCCAAGGATGCTGGAGCCAGTGTGGCACCTTTTTTGGGGGGGCAGGGTGTTTTGAGGGGAGCTGAGCCGGGTTTGCAGTCGGTCTCATGGCTGCAGGGTAGTTTTATGGGCTGGCGAGCTGCATTCTCCAGCCCAAGTAAGGAAAATTAAAAAAAATAAAAAAAAAAAAAAAGGGGGAAAGGGGTTTTGATAAATAATTTTGTTACGAGCGAAATCCCCTTGAGGCTCAGGGTGGGAGCTGGCAGAGGCTGTCCTGATTGCAAGCCTTCCCGTGCAATGCCAGATAAACAATGTAAATGATAACACGATGAGCACACGGGGCAATGTTCCCTATAGATTTATTATCCGCCATTGCCGGGGAATTTTAGCTGAAGCCAGGCGGGAGCTGGGGCAGGATCAGGTTTCCGGTGAAGACACAGGATGCAGAAGTCTGTAGGGTATAAGGTGATAAGTGAAGCGCTTGTATCTTGCTTGAAAAAATCAGAATAAATCTGGCTCACACTGAGACAGGGGTCAGGGACGAGGTCCCTGGGTGCCCATCCTGCTCTCCCCAGCTGCTCCTGGGGTTACTGCTTGCCACAGCACTGGTCTTGGCACCCCCTGGCCAAATTTATCCCTGGAAAGCTACGAAACAGGGAAATCCTCTGGCTGCTGCCGTGAGCCTGCTCGACCTCCGTCCTGGAGTCCCTCGGGGGTGTCCCTGTCCTCTCCGGGATGCAGAATTGGAGAGAGGTGCCCTGTGGTGGCTGGGCACCAGCTGAATCCAGTGTCCCATCCTGGTGCCCGGCCCCGTTTCACCATGTCCCTGTGCCCTCCGCCACCCCCGGGGCTTGGGCACACTCAGGGATGCAGCCGGCGGGGTGGCTACCCAGGCATCCCATCACTCCAATGTGCAGAGCTGGCGGTGGCATCTCACGCCTTCGCTATTTTTAACTCAGCTGCAGTGATTTTTGGATTTTCTTTTT
>VXBH01004558.1:43752-76471 GCA_013400035.1 Rynchops niger | reverse complement strand
TTTTTTTTTTTTTTGGCAGTGACAAATCTGGGATTTCTGTTCCCTACAAAACACATCGCTCTGACCTGCCGCTCCAGAAGGTGAATGACAAGGAGTTTTATTTAGCCCTGGTGATGGGAACATTTAAAAAAAGGTTCCTCTGTTATATTTGTTTTCATTCCTAATGGCAAGAGGCAGGGAAAGGACAGTTCTGAAAGGTTTTTTTACAAATCTGTAAGTCAGGCCCCATTACCCTGGGGCTGCTGATTAGATCCAGATTGTTTCTTGCACTACTTAGGGAGGGGTGTAGTCCACAATGGGAGCTGCGTGCATGGATCCATTACACATCTGAAAGTCCCAGGCATAGGTGATGGGGGAAAAAAATCCCTTTTATTAGGTTTATTGGCTATTATATCCCTGCAGGGAATTTTCCTTGGCATTTTGAGGCAGCCGCCCCATGCAGAAGGCTGTGTTGTGGGGGGGCTGGCAAGCTCAGCCCTGTGCCCATCGATGGGCACAAGGGAGGGAGGCATTGCCCCCCCGGCCCAAAAATCCCTCCTGTCCCAGCACCGGGGGGGGCACTGGGCATCGCCACCCTCCTGGCTGCTCTAGTCCAGGGAAGGCATCTGTATGCTCTCCCTTAGAAAGCATACCCCCCTTTTGGGTTAGTATTTTGCTTTTTGATCGATTTTGGGATGGTGGTGCCAAGTGGGTACCTGCCCCAGCGATGCTGCTGGAGGGACCCCTGTGCCACAGCCACCAAAGAGCTTTTGGGTTACAGACGCCATAGGAATGTAAGACAGGTTTTTTTATTATTGCATTTTTGCTCTTCATAACCATACTGTAGATTTCTGATATGTTGACAAATTCAAGCGGGTGACACTATTTGTGGCTTTCAGGAGTGTAATTATGGCTTCATTGTGTGTTGCCGCGCTCGGGATTCAATCTGGGTTTCTAATCCTATACCCTTTTTCAAAATCACATCACAGCAGCTCCTTTCCTCCTGCCTCCCATCCATTTGCAGACACATAAAAAAATGAGAAAGCCTGTATTTATTTGGGGAGGGGACAGGAGTTCAGTGCGGATTAGTGGGCATGCCTGCGCCGTAATACAATCTGGTTTGATACTTCTGCTCGTTCTGATGAGCGGGGTGATGCTAAAGGATGAACTCTCCCAGCAATTTCTCTGCAATGCTTTTTATTTCATCACGAGAAAATGGAGGCTGGACTCAGTTCCTTCGGTGTTTAATAATGTCCATCAGAACCAAATGCCCTTTATTTAAGCTGCAGTAATAATTAGAGGGTCGGTGGTGTTAAGCAGCCGTGGAGTCTGGCTCTGAGGAATGTTCATTGTGCCTCATTAAATTTGGAATTAGTGCTTAAAAGGTCAGAAATAAATATTCTGTTTATATTTCGGGGATAGTAAATCTAAATGGATGCTGTGTTTGCACATCCTCGTCTCTGCTCGTTCCTGTGGTACTGAGTGAGGCACCGCTCCATTTGGTTTAGGCAGCAATCTGAGTGTCGGCAAAAAAGCCCAACCCCAAAACCAGCCCTGGTTTCATTGATCAAGGGCAGGAAAATGATCTGCTGTATTACATCTAATTATAAAACATCAATATCAGATGCTAAATGCACTTACTTTTTCAGAGACACTAATATTGCTAGTTTACAGTTTGCAATCTCCTGTATTACAGGCTTTAGCAGTAAGCTGGGGAAATGCTGCAAAGGGAGATGCCAGAGGTCAGATCTTTTTAACCTTTATCGAGCTCCTCCAGGTGACTGGCTCTTAAATGCTCCTTAATAAGAGCCAAATTGCTTCATGTTTTCCTTCCGTCTTGCCTGCCATAGCAGAGGTGCATCCCCTGGCTTGTGCTCCAGCGCCCATGGAGTGGGCTGGAGATAATGATGGGGACCGGTGGCCAAAGGCCCCAACCCCACGGGGTCTCCGAGGCACAGCATGGAGAAGGTGGTGGGCTCCTTGGGGTGACGCAGTCATTGCTCACCCCACCATGTCCGCCAGCATTTGCGGGCTTTCCCCCATGAGGGAAGCACCAGCAGAGTGGAGTTTACCCGGGGTTTAACCCAAAGCCTTGGGCTGGTGCTGCTCTCGCACCTCCGATACCCACCCTGCCAGGAGGTGCTGTTGCTGGAAAGTGAGGAACTGGGAAATGCAGGTCTGTCTCTTGGTACATCATCCCAGGCTGTGGCTGCAGCACTTGGGACCCTCACCTGTGGTGGCAGACATTGGAGATGCCATCAGTGCCTGAGTGGAACTGGTGGGGAGCACAGGGAAGGAGGAGCAGAGGCACAGGGATGGTCTCCGTTGGCCTGTCCTGGCCTCTGGCTAATGCTCCGAGGCAGCAGCGTCCTCGTCAGCAACCAGTAGAGCAGTGGCTAATTACGTGGCATCACACACAATGGGGGAAAAAATCCCTCCTGATGACCTTAGTGATCCGCTCCAGCCCGGAGCAGGATATGATGGGTCTTCTGCCGATGTGCGGAGAGAGACCAGTCACCTTACTGGGAGTGAGAGCATCAGGAGGAGCCCGGCTGTTCCTCTCAGGGCCACGGGTATAGATTTCGGGGTTCAGTGGCGTTTTGTACCGCACCTGCTCCCAGCGGGAAGGAGTCTCAGACCGCTTATTTATTTCTGGTGTGGTAAGAAGCAGCTTGCTAAATGATAATGACCTTCCCTCATTGCTGATGCATACTTCATTTGACCTGGTCCCTACTTGGAAATTTCCCCTGTTTCCCAAGTGCATCTGGAGTGGTTTTATTTAATTTGCATGAATTCTGTATCACCCACAACGTAGTTCAAACCGTAAGAATTAAGTGCTGGCGAGATCTCCTAACAGGCAGCAACAGTTTTATTGCAGATGCCGGAGCCTGTGATTGAGTGGCCCATGGAGACAAGGACCGAGGATACAGGAGGACCAGGAGAAGCAGTTTTACAAGCCCTGCCCTTCCCATCAGGGAGGCCCTGTGGATTTTGGGGAACGATTTGCCATTTCTGTGGTCCCTGACGATGCCGGCAGCATGGAGGGAAGGTCAGGAGACCGGTGCTCCTGGTGAAGACATGCAGCTTGGTGCAGAGGATGAGGAGCTGTTGTGTGTTTCGGGAGGATTTTCTGAAACCCAAAAGGAGAGATGCACGTTTCAGCCTTGGAGAAAGGTCCGCTTTGTTTTTTAATAATAAAGGGTGACATGCAAGCTTTATTAGCAAGGCACGTAGGGGGAAAAAAAAGGCTCAAGGGATAACCCTGAAAAAGTGGCGCTAAATGTGTCATTTTTATGAAACTGATTTTGTGAAGAGTCTCTACGTGCTTTGGCAGGAGGTTGCAGCAGGTTTACAATAATTTGTAGAAAGATAGGAATGTTTTCACCCTGAAGTGAGAGGAAGGGCAAAAAAACCCGCTTTAAAGTCTTCTTCCAAGGCGGCGGCTTGCAGAGGGACGGATACCTGTCACTTCGGGTCAGGAGAGATGCATCCAACTTCGAACGACCATGGAGTTTGCTGGGGGGCTGATGTGCGGACCAAGGAGTCAAACCCTCCGTCGAGAGCCCAGACCCAGACACAGCAGGGAAAGCTGGATTTTCGCCTCCGCGGAGTTTGTTTTGAAAAAAACCACACATTTGAAATAGCTGAAAAGAGGAAAGAGCGAGAAAGAACCAGAGCCTGGGCGTCTGCCCTGAGGCAGGCAGGCTGGCAGGGATGCTCCGAGCCTCCTGGCATGGCCCAGGACGTGTCCCCAACACCCTGGGGACTGACCCCAGCCAGCATCCTCTATTTCTCCATCAGTCCACAGCAGTGGTCGTGCTCAGAGTCGCCACAGCCCGCTGACCTTTCCACTGGCACTTGCATTAATTCCCCTTAAACTGCCTTTGGATCCTCCGGGGTTTATTTCTGTTTCTAAGGCAGAGAGTGAGCAGTCGTTAGGGCAGCGCCCTGTTGCTAACGGACCTTTTGCTAATGGGGAAGTCGCCCCCCCAGCGATGTCCAGGTCAAGAAGAGTTGCACTGACGTTTGTACATCTTTTTTTTTTTTTTTTTAAATTTAATGGAATTGGCAGTCCTCAACCAAAAGCAACCACTGGGAAAAAAAAAAAAAAGTTTAAAGTTTCCCTGCTGATTGCTCGATGCTGAGTGTGTCTGTTGTTATATTTATATTTGTGTTGCTAAGGCAGCAGTTAAAAGCATTTTTCAAATTAGGCACTGGTAAGCTGTGTGCCGAGCCAGGGCTCCCCCTTTGATGGCATTGACACCAACACGCCTGCATCTGGAAAGCAAATCCCGAGCCTGGAGGACGCCCTGCTCCGAGAGAAATGCGGGCTGAGACCACAGACTTTACGCTGGGTGTTATTCAGTGCTTCCCGATGTCATGAATGTATTGTTTATTGCCAGCACAGAGGCTGAGGGTCTGATCCTGACGAGCCTGAGCATCCTTTATTCGTGTTAGGCTGAGCGGGAGAGCAGAATTGGCAGCGCTGTTCGGGAGGTCCTTGCTGTCCCTGGACGTGGACGTGGACATGGAAAGGAGAGGCTGGGCTCAAGGCTGGGCTCCCCTTTGATTCCCACGGGAGCGATGCTCATCAGTCAGAAAGTAACGGTTTGTTTGCTTCTGCCAAAATAACGAAGAAGATGAGGGCTGGCCTCTTGATGATGCACTTTATGAAGAGCACACTTTCATCGGCGCCAGCCAGCCTTACCTTTTCCCTCTTTTTTTTCTGCTTCGACTTTGTTCTTTGGGCCTCATTAAGAGAGGGAGCGGATCCTTTCCCAATTAAAATGTTGACATGTCGGAGACGTTCTCCTTCCCCGTCGTTTTGCCTGTTTGTAAGTGATTGCACCTCGCAGGATGAACTAGAATTAAATCAAGTGAACTTCGATTGAATAATGCAAGCTATAAAGCAGCCCTCCTCCATGAAAAATCTCATTTCTTTTTTTATTTTTCTGGTTTGATCCCTCTAGCCTGCATGGAGATAACCTTGAGGGATAATGCCTCGGCTGAGAAGAGGTCTTGTAAACTGCTGGGCTGCCTCGTGCACTTTGTTCCCCCCAGCCCGGGGAAGCACATTTCCCATCCTTGTGGCCCTCTCACTCCTTGCCTTGTCCAAAATCTGGAAGTAATTAGCATTAGTTGCGGTGGGACGGGGGATTTGAAGCCTGGGAACGGATGCTGGGACCGACCCCGCGGGAACCCGCTGCCTTCACCCGTGGACTTAGGGGTTGTGTCCTCGTTAGCAACGTGGTGTGGAGCATCCCGAGCAGGGGGAACGCGGGGACCAGGGAGTCCGCGCAGTACTTCAGGCCATTAAACTTAAACCATGGGGAATTTGCTCATTGGTGAATGGTTTCAGTTGGGCCAAGATTTGGTCTTTTTTGGAGTCAGAAATCAATAACAAAGCTCCTGGTGATGTTGGTGGGAGGGAGATTTAGCGTGAGGTCTCTATCTAGGTTGTGGTAGGAGACGTGATGGCAGCATGTGTGGCGTTTCTTCAGCCTGTGGTGGCACTAGCTTGAGTGTTCCCAGGGTACCCCCTGCCCCCTGAAGCCTGGGCCCTGCAGCATCAGTGCTCTGAGCATTTTAAAGCTCTGTGATGTACGTGTATATGTTGCAATTTGTGCTCTGGGTCCTCGCACCCACCTGTTCCTCTCCCAGTTTTCCTGGGGCTGGGATGCACACGCAGACGTAGGGATGAAGCTGATGGAGGCAGGGGTGGGTGCAGGGGCTCTCTCGCTGCTGTGAGTGGGCAGAGTGGCAGGGCTGGGGATGCGGGGACGGAGCCAGCTGAGGCTCTGGGATTGCTGGAGCCGTTCCCAGGTCTGCCAGTGCAGGGTGCTTGGAGGGGGCTCCCTGCCAAGCAGGGATTGCTCCGAATCTGGCTCCAACCCCTCCTGCCCTCCATTGCTTGGCTCTGAGGGGCAGGAGCTCCGAATGCCCGCTCCGAGCCCATTTTTGGGGCTGGGATCTCCCGCGGGGCTGCTGCAGGGGGACATGCCGTGGGGTGGCATCCCTTCCCCTGGGATGGCAGCCTCAGGATTGATGGATAAACACAGGATCAGGCGTTTTCTGCAGCGTTTAAGTCTTTGGCATCGTGTATTTTAAAATTACATGTGTCCATTTGCTCCCAAGCTCTAAGCATCAAAGTCGTCCTGCAGGACTGAGGATGCAGAACTGCAGGGACCAGTAGTTTGTGCAGTAAATCTCCTGCGTGACTCTCCAGCAGTAATTACTATCTGAAAGTAATAACTGAGCTGTGCTGAGTGCTAGGCCAACTCCCCCGGCTCGCAGCTCCTTGCATGTTTCTCTCTGGGAGGCTCCTGTTTGGTAAATTAGATATTGTGCTGTATTTGAGAAAAGGTCACACTTAACCAACGCTGCCTTTGCTTTATTATCTTGGCAGAGCAGTGTAACCTCTGCCGGGGTACGATTGGATTTCACATTGGGCTCTGCTGCAGCAGCCCTGCTCCCTGCATCCTGCCGTTGTGATTACGTTAGCAGCAGACTCTGCTTTCCTTTATTTATTGAGACATTAAAGATGCATGCATTTATTTTTACCATGTTCATAATTGCCATAAAAACAGGCCATGGTATCCCAGAGCGGCTCTTGGGGAAGGAGAGCAGCCACGGGGCTGGGGCGAGGAGGAGCCATGGCAGAGAGGAGGCAGGACGGGGCTGCTGGGGCAGGTGGATGTCCCCGCTCCTGTCCTGGCAGGGGAGGACACTGCTGTTAGCCCAGAGGATGCGGGGCAGAGCAGAGTCTGCCCCTTCTGCTGCCCAGGGTGTCTGGGGGGCAAGGAGCATCCCCCAGACCAGGGGTGATGCTGGTGGGAGCCCAGGTGGGATCCCTGCAGGTCTGGGGGGACTTTGGGTGGACGGAGGGGTGGACTGGGGTGCCTGACTCATACAAAGAGACCTGCATCCTCCTGAGTGCCTGAAGCCCAGGAAGGATCCTGGCCAGGCAGTGCAGATCCTGCAGTGTCCCACCACATAGCTTCCACTGTGACTCACCATGCAGCTCCCACCACATTCTACTATGCAGGTCCCACCACGCAGCTCCCACAGCATCCCACCACGCAGCTCCCACCACATCCCACCATGGGACGCAGCTCCCACCATGGCCTCCTGGGTCGTAACACCCGGCTCTCTTCCCTGCCTCCTGGTTGCTTTTTTCATTCCTTACCTGCTGTGAGCACCAAAAACTTGGGGCTTTGTAATCTGAGGTTAAAAGACAGGGTTTCAAGTGCAGAGTTAGTGTGTTTTGCTTGTAAATGACAAATCCATTGACTCTTCTCCCCTGCTTTCACTCCCCTCCAACTTTTAAGCATGTCACCCATTGTTTGCTTTTTTATTAATAACAGAGCCCACTGTCTTGGCAAATGAAATGATGTAAAACAAAGAAAAGCGCCCGCATTAAATTCTCCGGCAGGGGATTACCTTGCTGGCATTTACATATCTATGCAATAAATATTTTAACATGTTAATTATACACTAATAAGAAAAATACCTTTTGAACTTTCAGTCAAATTGGCACACACAGAACTGAGTCCATCAGGGAATTAAAAGCAATTAGTTTTGTAACAGAGTGTAGTCACATTGTTTCTTCTCTGCAAATTGTTCTGTGGTCACCAGCCAGCCCTTTTTTTGGTGAAAGCTGGTGGAAAGACCGAGAGGGACCAGAGGTTTCCGTGCCTGGCTGCATCCCACTCGCTGGGGTCTGTGCCGTACTGGGATGCTCCTTCCCTCCCGCTGGGTTTGCTGGTGGTTCATGTCCTGGCCCTGCAAACCCGGCTTTTCCCAGGCGTGGGGAAATCAAACTTGTAACTATCTCCCTTTTCTTTTCCTACTTCCAGACTGAAAATTACTCCTTCGATTCCAACTACGTGAACAGCAGAGCTCATTTAATAAAAAGGTACGTAGGCTCGCTTGAAAGCGCTCGGGTTTGCCCAGCCAAATCCTGATTATTTAATGTTCTTCCTTACTGCGTTATATACTACTTGCTTTTCTTAATATGCAAAATGTTTTGAGAGTAATCATTTGATTTTAAAAACAGTATTTACTTCCTATTAAGTCCCATTGCTCTTGGTTTGCAATAAAGGGTGAGTTTTTTTTTCTTCTCTTTGAATCCTTCGCACCGGGAAGTTGCAGTGAGTTAGGTGGAGTGCTGTTACCCTGACAACTTTCGAATTCATAGTTTATTCTATTTGAATGCCCAGGAGTAAAATGATAGACCTGGATGGTGAGATCTCCCTGCTATGTGAGGTGGGGGGGAAAAAAAAAAAAAAAAAAAAAAAATCTGGTTTGGGGGCATGTAATTGGCTTGGATACACACTCACTGTTTTAGTTTGAATGCCAAGGCAAAACAGCACTTTGCTGGGCTTTTTTCTGCCCTGGGTAAAAGGGAAATCATCAGTTCAAGCTGGCAATTACCCCTGGGAGAATTTAACCGTTTGGATAAAGTACTGGGATGCTCAGAGCTTCGCGGTGGCGAGGAAATGTCTCGGGAAGGTTAACGTCGGGGTTGAACCCCACTGGATTGTGTTAAAGGAGAGGTGAATGTCTTCCCGCGGGGCGGGCGGCCAGGCGCGCGTCTGCCTCCAGGAAAGGTGCCAACGGGATCGATACTCATCAGGGCAGGGCTGGAGGGCCGTCTCCCTACGCAGGAGGTGGCCGGCAGCTCTTTGCCCATCTCCCCTCTCCTGCCTGGGCACTGGCTGAGGTGTGCGGTGGGCCAGCCGTGCCTGTCCCCGGCTTGTACCCAGGGCTCTGCAGAAGCCATGGTGTAACAGAGAGCAGGAGCCGGCCCTGAACCGTTGAGATCTGATCTGGGCAGTAAAAAAAAAAAATAAAATCCAATTATCTGCCTGGCTGAGATCCCATTTGTTTACATCTTAAAAATCTAAGGAGTAAGGGAGCTGCGAGCGCATTGTTTAAGCAGCTCGGGTTCAGCTAGCGAAGGGCAGGTATATTTGCCTGCGTGGCTCATGATGTTTAACGATGCTAATGCGATGCGAGAGAAAGATGGTTTGCCTGCGCCGCGCCGCTCCTCGCCAGAGAGTCTGCAGGCATCCTGAAAGAAAAAAAAAACCAAAAAAACAAAAAACCCCCCCAAATCTATTAATCTTTCCTCGTTCACACCTAAGATAAAGGCAAGCAGCACTCCCGCCTGCCGCAGCAGGGCTGGCTCCCAGGCTGTATTGTTTGGGAAATGCTGCTGGCGCCCGTTCCCCGAGACCTGCCCATCTTTTAGAGAAGTGGCAGCCGCGGAAACGTGTCGTGTGGCTGCTGCATTACGGTCTGGTTCACTGCGGGGAAGATAAATGCGCTGGAACACGGGTTGCCTGCATATTACGAACAGCAGCTCCGTGTAGGACAGCATTTCCCCTCGCTTTCTACCTTTGTCTTGTATCTTAAGTACAACGGGTGCCGGGGACGTTGTGCAGACATCTAAGAACAAAAAATATTTTCTGTAACATACTGTGGCATCATTTTCATCCTTTGCCTTTATGGAGGTGTTGTAGCTCTTCTATCTTTGGTGAGCGAATCTCCTCAAATCCAGCACTTTAATTAATCTATTTGTACTTTTCCTGTGTTGTCTGCCTGCCTCTCTCGCTCATCTACGAATGAATTGTAGATTTGTAGTGCTTTCTTAACTTAAAAATTCTTTGATGTCGCCTGGAATCAAAGTCAGTTGCTTCAACAGGGACATCTTTATTTAAAAGGTAATGTTTGAAGGTTTACCAATTTATATGTATTTCAGAGCTCCCCCCTCGCGTGCTTTTGCAAAGCATCAGATGGTAGGTGGTCTGCTTGGTTTCCGTGGAGACGCAAAAGGGCTTTTCAAAGTAATGAAAATCTCCAGCTCTTCGGGGCTTTAAAACACAGGCCGCTTCTTCCACCGGCGTTTCACACCAAATCCACCAGTGAAAAAGTTTGGGGCGGTGGGTGCAGGTGGGTCCCCCACGATGGGTGGCCCCAGGGATGCCCTGATGGCCATGCCACCCAGGGCATCTCTGGATGTCCCTATGGCTCGCTGCAGCCGGGTGGTGCAGGGCATCGCCCCTCGCAGGTATCCCCAGTGCAGCCAGAAATGAAACTATTCCATCCTTCCGAGGCTCCGGGAGGAGAGTTGGGTGTCCAGAGCTGGGTGATGGAGCAGCTCAGCCCTTGGGTCCCCCCAGCTTGTAGGGGGTGTCAGGGAGCTCCCCTGCGGATCAGATCTCCTTAAATCTGTGTGCACTCAGACCCAGAATCACCCGGTTGTTTTTAAAAATAAGAAGAGCATCGTCATAGTGAAAAGAAATTCCCATTTCGAGGACGACTTTTGTTTTCAAACTTTAAGCACTTAGGATTTCGCCATCCCTGGAGGTATTTAAAAGACGGGTAGACGTGGTGCTGAGGGACGTGGTTTAGTGGTGGTTGGACTCGATGATCATAGAGGCCCCTTACAACCTAAACAATTCTATGATTCTGTGATTCTATAAGCTAAAAAATTATGGTTTAGACCTGTCTAACTTCAATATGAGATAATATGACTTGAGGGAGACTAGTTATAGAAACAGCTCATTTAATGTATATATTTTATTCTCCAGTTTTATTCTCCAGTCCTGTTTCACTCTCTGCTTCCACGCTATCCACAGCGTCCTGACCCACAGGCTCCCATCGTACCCATGTGCAGAAGCAGCCTGCGAGGGCGGCATGGGCCCGTTGATGTGTTTTGGGGTGCTGAGCAGGGGGTGCCCCCTTGAGCCCCCTTCCCCAGCTCTCTGTGCTGGGGGAGCAGTCTCTGGGTGCTGGGGTTGCCAGGGGACATCCCCGTCCCTGCGGGGTGTGAGGCTGAGCCATGGCAGCCCTGCCACCACCGCAGGTCTGGCCAAGGGGGCCATCTTGTCCCACCCAGTAAGTCACGGCTGTGTCTCTCCCCCAGCAGCTCCACGTTCAAGGACTTGGAGGGGAACAGCCTGAAGGACAGCGGCCACGAGGAGAGTGACCAGACGGACAGCGAGCACGACGTGCAGCGGGGCCTCTACTGCGACACAGCCGTCAACGACGTGCTGAACGCCAGCGTCCCCTCCATGGGATCCCAGGGCCCTGAGCAAGGTGAGGCACCGCCGTGCACCCTGGGGGGCTGGCCACCATCCCCCCTGTCACCCACATGCCACATCCTGTGGCTCCAGCGCTGCCTCGGTGGGTGCACAGTAAGGATGCTTAACGCTTGCTGGGGATAACACTGTACATCGTCGGAGTGCGGGGTGGGTAGGAATTAGTCTTCATGCCAGGCCTGTCAGGTCAGCGAGCAGTTAGGATTATCCTCTGTTTCACAGGCAGAAAACCCAAGGTTTTGTGCATCCGCCTGACAGCGAGTGAGTGGTGGAGTTGGGATTAGGGCTGGAATTACTGGTGTTGGTCCCTGCTCCTCTCCAGAGTGCCCTTCCCATGTGCTCCACTCGCCCTCTCTGGAGCTTGCAACTTCTAAAAGTCAGCAGAGCGTGTGGACAATCAGTTCGGCATCCCACCAGGGATGAGCTCAAGGCGAGGGTTTGTGTCTTTTCCCCCCCAACAGCCAGCACGGTTTCAGCTCTCGCGCATCCCCGTGTGCAAGAGATGAAGTCCTGCTCTGAAACCAGACGGGTATTAGCTAGAGGAAAGAAGTCAGAGGAGCTCAGCTAAGCCCGATCCGTCGTTTGTACTTGGGCATGAATGTCGCTTGTAATGTCTGACTGATGCAAACATCCTATGCAAACATCCTGTCTTTTTCAATTAAGAAGCCTGAATGCGGTTTGGTGCTCGGGCGCAGGGGAGCCTCGGGGCGCTTGGCTATATCTTGAGATAAGCTGTAGCTGAGGCTCAACTGGAAGCCCCACTGCTAAAAGACTTAAGGATATGAAAACAAAATGCTGTGATTATGAACTGGTCTTCAGCTGTTTAATTCAATTCATGGTAAACATCATTAAAAGCCTTTGTTTTGCTGTCATAAAAGAGTCAAACGGGGGAGAGAGAGTTCTTGCCATCTGCGCCGCCGAATGTGGTTTTTTATTATTTTTTTTCTGGGGAGAAGCTGATCGCTGTATTAATTCTCGATAGAGTCTGTTAAATAGCCATAGTTAACCCTGTAAGACTCCGTGAGGAGGGGAACGCGGAGGTCACCTACCCATTCCACGCTGCCAGCCACGCTAATTGGAGAGGGATGGCATCCGCAGCGATAATGTATTTCCAGACAACCCTACTGTGGCCAAAGATGAAAAAAATTAAACATTTATATAACTGTACAGTGGCAGTTTAATTCTCTGCGGACCGGCGCCGTGTCAGAGAATGCAGGCTGATAGCTATCATTTATTATTCTTCTATTACAAAGAAATGCTTTTTCATTTCGATCAGGAGAGGGTTTCCTAAGATGCGTTTGCAGTAAGGGATGACTGTAGGAGAAAAAATGTTCATAATTGATTCCCGTCCCAGTGAATGGTCTGAGCAACATCTGTTAATTTTTTGTCACATTTCTTCAGCAAAAAAAACCCCACAATCTCAATGGACTGCAGATAGGGTTTTACAGAGATTACATTTCTGATAAGTCTGCGTGCTGGCTCTGTTGCGCACCAGATAACAATGCAAATAAGTTAGAGAGTATGAGTTGGAGGCAGAGCTTGCCGGAGGAGTCAGATGGAAATAAATATGGTCCAATCCATTGTAACAAAAACTCCTTCTTGCCTGTAAAATACCCCCCCAAAATCAAGAATATTTCCAGAAGGCGGCTTCCGAAGGCAAACCTGTGTCTGGCTCCCAGTCCCGCGATGGCCAAGGGGTTGGTGCTTTTGGCTGTGGGTTATATTTCCACCCAGCTGGAGCTGCAGGCAGGCAAACGTGCTCTCCTGTCGTGCGGGACCCAAACTGCCTTACGTCTGCCAGGGTATCAGGGTGTTCGTGGAGCAATGAGGGGAACAGCACAAGCGGGGAGGTTAGCGGTTACTGTCACAGAAGCTGAAAAAAAGGTTAAAGAGACTATTTTCTGAGCTGATTCGTTGAGCCGGGACTGCAGAAAATAATCAGGAAAATCATGACGCTGAGATGATGGTGATAACAGCGCTTCCTGCATGATTAAAGTGATGGTTTTGGCATAGTAATTTTTACTCGATTTCGGGTCAGAGTGGTGGGGAAGAAAGAAAACCCAGCAAGTCCAGTGCCGAGGATGCGTGGGAGCAATGGGCTGACCACCACCCTGAGCACACAGTCCATGGCCGAAAGACAGCCTGGCAGCTCACATACCCATGCTTTGCCTTCGCTCACTGTCCCTGCCTGATCTGCATCTCGTATCATCCTGGAGAGTCGCTGGGGTTTGCTCGTCAATCTTAATGATCCTGACGGGGAGCCCGGCGAGGTGCCACCCCGGCCAGACTCTGCTGGGTTTGGACCTTGGCTTGTCCACGAGTCCTTTGTGAACGGCCAACTCAGACTTCATCCAGATAACTGGGGAGTCTTTGCCTGCCTGGTGGGTAATCCTGGATCTGCCAAGGCAAGACACTGGTTGGTAGAAGTCCTTGCAGGTTGGTGGTAGAGGGTGATGCCTATGTGGTGGCACTGCAGGGTTGGCGTGGACCTGTCTGGTCAGCCTTCACTTAGTGAGATGCTGGATTTCCTGCAGAAGGAGGTAGGCATGGATGAGTCCAAGCTCCTTTAGTGTTCTTAAACCACTGTGTGAGCCCAGCGCTGGTGGTGAGTATGTGGCCACGGGACCCCCAGGGACCCACTGCAGATGCTCAGGTGGCTTCTGCGCTCCCTACCGCTCCACCGTCCTGGTGGCACTCTTGGGTGGGAGTGACACCAGCTGCCAGTCCTGCTGGCAGGAGCCCTTGCTCTTCCTTTGGAAATGACCTAGATTTCCAGAAAAATGGCAAACCACAGCATGGAGGGTGTCGAGCTTTAGTGGGCAGCAGCAGGTCATCAGAAATATCGCCTGGAGCTCAGCCACGTCGCTTATTTTGGGAATAGGACTTCTGCCCAGTCCCTCTTTACCTCAGGATCTTAATTATTGATTATAAATTCATCCGTTGAAAAGATGGCTTTAATTGCTCTAATATGTACCCAATTTGGAGTTCATTATCGCCCAGAATTGTTTTCCTTCCCCTGCTAATTGACACCAAATGGGATGCTGAGGAAGGCGGGCACCGGCGCCGCTCCACCTTTCGCGATTGCCTGGCTGCCGTTTAATTGTTTATTTGTGGAGGTGTTAAGTGCTGCTAGAAGTTTATACACACTCCTTTCCTAACAGCATTCTCAGCTGAACTTCCAAACAGATTTGTTTGAGAAAGGGAGGTTTTGACGCGGCTGTTGGATCTCCACAACATTTTGGGTTGGTTGGAGAAGTCTGTTGGAGGATGGGGGTAAATCCTGGGGTTCCCCATCGTACCTTGGCCTGTTTTCCCACAATACGGAGTGTATCTTCTCCATATCCTGGTATAACCTTGACTCAAAGTCCAGCACTGGAGGAAACTGATTTCCAGGAAGGGAGTGAAGTGTGTGGTGGTGTTGGGCTGGAGACCCACCACTGGCATTGCCTCCATGGACACCACCTCGGTGTGTGATGCCAGTGGCCATGGGAGCTTTGCTGTCGGGTTTGAAGCTCCTGACGCCTGTTCCTCCCAGCAACGCGGGGAAATCTCAGCGTGAAATGTTTTCCAACACTGCAGAGCGTGGTGGTGCTTTTCCCGGGAAATGGCAGCGCGGACCAGATGTTTCGCAAGGTAATTGAAAATTCCATTTTATCAGAAAGCATTTGCTGTCAAAAAGTTTTATCTTTACTTCAACAAAGAGGTTGATTAGATCCCTCAAGACCTGAATTAGCATCTTTGAGGCTAGATACTCTGTTTTGTGATTCAGGTAGTTATTCCTCCCTTGGTTTTGCTCATACCGGGACTTTTTTTTGGTTTTTTAAATCCCTTTGCCCTCTTCCGAACATAGCGTTTTTGCAGGTTTGGCTTGTTTTCTTTGTATGGGCACCTACATCTGCTTAAATATTTTCTACTACCTTTTTCACCTTGTGTTGAGCCAGAGCCATACTTATACTCTGTAAGTCATAGGAGCTCTTGCCAGCATAGAAATCAGAAAGGAACTATTTCAAATATGTGTTTTTAATGTTAGAAGCAACAGATTTCAGACTTATCTTAATTCCCAGTGCGGGCTAGTATTTTTACCATCAGTTGTAGAAGGAAAATCGTTGGCCAAATGAAGCTGTGATTTGCTGTTTAAGATAAAAATAGAATCCAAAAGAAAATACAAAAATAATAAACACACACTAATCATAAAAAAGCGCCAGTGTTAGAAGTAGTCACCACAGCTATAAAACAGTGAAAAAGCTTTAAAATCAAAGTGAGAGGGGTTTTAAGCAATGTCAGTAATGTGTCTCCACAGAGAATTGCTTCTAAAAGCATCACTTCCATTTTCCTGGTGCCAGATCAGCAGTAAAGGTTGGCGTGAAATGTCATCTGGAAAGACCTGATCCTGCATACATTTCCACATTTGAGTAACTTTGCTCACAGAGGTGCTTTAATTGTGCCTGAGTCTCGTAAACTCCAGCAAGACGGAGGGTTCTTTTGAATAGAAATGGGTTATATTGAAATGCTTACGTTAAGTCTTCTTTATACTATTGCACGGTATAGGAATAGGCATGAATGTAAAGCAGAGCCCGGCGTGTGATACTCACCGAAACTTTTCTTGCTGGTTGCAGCCCACATTATTCAGATACATCGTCATTTAGGGGATCAGGTTTTATCTAGAATATTCCAATAGGTTCTTATGCTCATCTCCATAGTATCTGGGTGCATTTCAGTCATGAATTGAGAACATGACTAATGGTATTAACTGGAGGCAAACACAGGTATTAGAAACTGTTGATTTTTTTAAGCTGATTTCCAGCAGTCGTTCCACCTGCAACTCCCTTTTACTCTGCAGAAAAGCCTTTCTCTAGAGCTGTATGTACGTGAAGACCTAAGTGACATATTCTAGGGCTTTGGAGGCTGGAAATACAGCTGCATTTCCCTGGAAGTTTGAACAAATTAATAAAAATACCTACTTCCTTGTATTCATATATGCAGCACAAGACATAAAGTCTAACATTCATGTGTGAGTGACAGCACATCCCTTAAGATGGATAAACGCTGTAAGCTTTCTTTACAGGGCAATGCCAATTATTACAGCCCTTCTGATTCCTGCATTATTGCCTGCATGTCGCCGTCAAGCAGCCTCGGTGAGCTCGGCCGTGCTCCTGCAGTGGCCAGCCCGGAGGGAGCAGTCAGCTTCCCACCATGCTCTGAAACCCCGGAGAAGGATTTCTGTGATGAGTGGGTAAGCTGGGCTTTGAGAGGAGGAGCTGATTGTCTTAAGATTCCTACACTTTTAAATGATTACGTACAGAGCATCCAAGTCAGCTCATGGATGGCTGTGTGGTGGTTGCTGATGCTTTTGTACATGCTCTCCATCCTCCCCAAGTGCCCACTCTTGCTAACGTGGCCCAGCTGGGCTTGGAAAGGGACATAACATCTTTTGTGAGACAGATACGTAACTGGAAGAAAAGCTGTCAAGCACTCAGACTAACAAGGCTTTCTTCAGGTTGACCCTTATGGTTGCCAAGGTCCACCTTCAATGGGTGATCTGGACAGGCAGAGTTGGGGGGTGGGTCAGGCTGCCCCACCGATGGGCTCAGCTTCCTTCACCGCTGTGTTGTGGTCACTCGAGGAGGTTTCATCCACACATGGATACTCTGGCTGGCACGGACAGACCCCTCGTGGTGCTTTTGCCTTATGTTCCTAGCTCTGTAGCGTTGAGCAAAGCACAGAGGAATCCTCACTGGAACCTGATGGTGAGGCAGGGGTGATCCTGAAGTCATATCCTCAGCCCTAAATGAACGCCGATCCCCTTCTGCAACGGCAGAACTGAATAACAAACAGATGTGTAACCTCCTTTCTTTGCATAAGAAGCATTATCAGATATCCAACATTCCTGGCACTCTTTCTTCAGCTTTCAGGTTCCTTCCATCAAAGATAATTCTTGCAACATCTCCATCGCTGAAGCTGCTCAGTCCAGGGTCACAGGAGTTATAACCTTTAGATCCTCGAGTCCTTGCCATCTAAGCATAGAAAACGCTCACCAGATGTGAACGTTTTGGCAACTTTGAGAGGGAAATTCAAACTTGGCTCCATGCCCCGTTGCGTAGGCTTGTAATGTATGAATGATCAACCCAGAAAGTTGGAGGGTTTCTAGTGTTTTATTGTACTTTTTAATGAGATTTTGTCGAATTTAGTTATTGCTTATCCGTATTTTTGCTGGGTGACTGGAGAGCAATTTATAGGAGATAGGAAGAAGTGATATTTCTGATTAGAGAGTTTCAGCTTTTCTTTGTGCTTGGTTTTGTTAACGGCTCCCAAACTCCAGCCCAAGCAGAAGGTCGCAGAGAAGATCTTTGTCAGGGTTCAGCTGAAGGAGGGGGTGGCGCTAACCCCAGCTCTCCCAAAGCATCCTTTTCCAAAACGGCCACACAATACTTGGCTTTTCAAATATTTCTAAGATAAATAAACAGTTCAGTCAAGCTTGCAGCTTCCTTTTCCCTTATAAACAAGCCAAAAACAAGCCACGTGGACGTTTTTTTTTCCCCTTTGCCAGTAACCTCTAAGGAAACCATTAACACTTTCTGTCTCCTAGCAGTTAAGTCTGGCAAAGTGGTCAAGGTAATGGCCATCGTATTTAACAGTGGGGAAGGTATATGAATAAAACCGAACCTTCTGCTAACGCAGCAAGCCAGCACTTCCTGATCTCCTCCTGTAATCAATCTACATCGTTAATGACTCTGAAAACAGACTGAACTGCTGGGGCTGGCACCGGGAAACTTGCATTACAAACTAACCATCTCTTATTAACCTTTCGGTGTTTCCTTCACAACACTAATTAGAGCCAAATAAAACTACTGTTTGTGAAACTCTTAAGTTAAAATACAATTTTCAGAGGAAATATGGTAAACTCCAAAGCTCCTGTTTGCTTGGCCTTTCTTTTTAATTATGATGGAGGATGGCTGTTACTTGTTTAACTGAGGCTTACATGATTAATGCTGCAATGTTACTGTAATTAAAATGGCAAAAAAAGATGTGATTGGAGCCCGTATAATTTACAGACATCTCGGCATTCTGGTGGCAGAGCAGCTCGAAGTGTTGCAAAGAGGAATCACAAAAATTTATTCTAATTAAAATTGCCAGATTGACTAAACAACAGGTGACTTATATAACTTGAGCGACTTGCTCTCGGGGTGAGAAATCATCTGAAATCAGTGAATTATACAAAGCTGTCTATTATTCTCCTAAATGGGAAAGTGTGTGCTTACCATGGCAACCCGCATCAATTTTGCAGCCGCTGGAAAATACAGGGCCCTTTATTAAAGGAATAATCACGGCAAGCAGCGGGCTGACCCTCGGCACTGCGAGTTTCCGAGCATCCTTTGGAGCCCGGCTGGTTGCCATCAGGTTAAATCCCGTCCTGCTGCACCGAAACGTGTCCCCAGCAGCTCCGGGACGGATTCGGGTACGACGCTGGACCCGCAGCTCCGGAGGGGGTGGTACAAGGTGGGTACCTGCTTTTTTCCCCACAAAATAGCGGTGCAGTTAACTTTTTAAGTGCAACAAAGATAAATCATTTGGACCTCTCTTAATTACGCTGGCACGCTGCAGGGAGCCGCCGGGCAGGGGACCGCGTCTCTCCTGGGCGCAGGTGAAAGAGCCCCCCCCCGAAATACCCCGTATTATGAGTGTCTAAACTGCTCCGGTTCCAGCAGATAACTGCTGAAGGGAGACACACCACTGGGTTTGTCTCTAGGCTGTTTTACTAAATGATCTATGTAATAATATATTAAGTCCAAACTCTGTAATAATTGGCACCAAACAGCAAAGAGAACTTGCAGCTTTTATCCGTCTTAAGGGAAACGCTGCCACTCAAAACTCGGGAGCGCTATATTTTATTTCTCATACAGCATATATGAATGTTAGAGAGTGCGTGTTTTTAAGTGGGTCAGAGGATTATTAGGAAGTTTGGCAGCCTTTCCTGACGGCAGACAGGCAGGTACGCAGCCGCCTGGGCTGTGCCAGGCTCCGGCTGGCCTTGTGTGGCCTTTACTCAGTCATTTCCCTTCCCATCCTGCATTTAATCTCCATGTCTGTTTGGAAAATAAATTCTTTATAGGAAGTATATTATAGATATATGCTATCCATAATCTGTATAATCACAGTAAGCGTAATGTGGCCCCTTTTTTGCCGAGTATCTGTAATAGTAATGATCAGCTTCCCCACTCACAGCATTAGCTCTCTTAGTGTTTTTATTTTTCAGCAAGAAACCCTTTTTTGTTCTGTTTTCCTTATCGTATTTTCACCCTTTTTCAAGTGTGGAGAATGACTTGCTTTGTAACTGGCTTCATTAGCTACTGGCACGTTGTGTTTCATTACCAATAGCCACAGCCGGCCGCGGGTGACAGCCTGTGGCAGCGGGTGACACCGGCAGTCACCACTGTGTCACTTCACCTTCGGGCAGTGATGGTGACACTCGGGGCAGAGAAGTGGAGTCGGGTCGAGACGGGCTGGGCTGAAGGTCTGGGGGTAGGAAATAGGAGGACATCTGGGTACGTGGGACGACTAGCTGTAGCCAAAGCCGAGCTTTATCCTGAAGAAATCCTGGGTTAACGTGAGTCCCTGTAGGAAAAGGAGAAAATTGNAAAAAAAAAAGAAGAAGATGAAAAAAGCCCTCTCTGAATTGAAGCAATAGGAAATGAAAATTGCTGAGATATACTGTCATGTGGGTAGTGGTGCTACCAACCTTGTGCTGCAGTAATTACCTCTATGCATGCAATTTGTGCTCGGCTACGACTGATTTCCCACATCATCCGGTGCCCAGGCTATATTCAATCAGTCCCAGCTGGAGAAAACGATCTTGGATCATTTGGTGAGATGTCACCGCAGCTGCTACCTTTCCTCTTAGGGAAGCACTCGGGAGCCTCCCTGAGGGGTGGGGACAGTCACGAGAGGGTCCCTGTGAGGCAGAGGGGTGCCACCTCCTGCGGGGTGGGGGTGAGAGGTGAGCAGCTCCTGGCACTTTCTGGGGAGAAGGCTCTGCTCGGCTGGGTGTGTGCGGGAGGCGGTAGGTTTCGTGGTCGTTCTTGCACCGGTTTATGTGAAAAAATGAAAGAGCGAAGAGCAGTTGTTGGAAATTTTTTGCGAGAAGCCCGAGGAAGGTGGGTGTCCTCATCGCTTGCAAACCAGAATAGGTCGGGCACTTGATTTCCTCAGATGCTTTGGAAGCATCGGCTTCATTAAAGATAGAAGGGAGGAGAGTAGCTGGTGCAAGTGCAGCAGACGGTGCTGCCTCGTCCGGTTTAACAGGGGAACCACTCCCGATCCAGGCGAGGAGCCTCCGGATTTGCCCTGCAAGAGGAACAGCTTTCTCCATGCAAATAACTGGGCTTTGGGATTTGATACGGCTCAGCGAGAAGTTATAAAGGGGCTAGGAAGAGGAATTTGGCTAGAAACCTGAAGTCAAAACCGTGCGTAGTAGTAATTCAGGAAAGGTCAGGGAGCCAGAAGTGGTTTTGTGAGTGGGAGGTGCGTTAGTGGAGGGTATAAATTGTTGGTGGATGAGAAGCTCAACATAACCTGGTAATGTGAGCTCACAGGCGAGAAAGCCCCCCGCACCCTGGGCTGCATCCCCAGCAGCGTGGGTAGCAGGGTGAGGGAGGTGATTCTGCCCCTCTGCTCCGCTCTGGGGCCACCAACATCAGAAGGGCATGGACCTGTTGGAGCGGGGCCAGAGGAGGCCACGGAGATGCTGGAAGAGCTGGAGCCCCTCTGCTGTGAGGACAGGCTGAGAGAGTTGCAGGGGTTCAGCCTGGAGAAGAGAAGGCTCTGGGGAGACCTTAGAGCCCCTTCCAGTCCCTAAAGGGGCTCCAGGAAAGCTGGGGAGGGACTCTGGAGCAGGGAGGGGAGCGATAGGATGAGGGGTAACAGCTTTAAACTGGAAGAGGGGAGATTTAGACGAGATCTGAGGAAGAAATTCTTTGCTGTGAGGGCGGTGAGCCCCTGGCCCAGGTTGCCCAGAGAAGCTGTGGCTGCCCCATCCCTGGAGGGGTTCAAGGCCAGGCTGGACGGGGCTTGGAGCAACCTGGGCTGGTGGGAGGTGTCCCCGCCCAGGGCAGGGGGTGGCACTGGATGGGCTTTAAGGTCCCTTCCAACCCAAACCGTTCTGTGATTCTATGATAAATACCCTTGGGGAGGGTCTGGCAGACCCAGGTGGGTCCCCAGGTGGGCACTGTGCATGTACCAGACTTTGATTTGGTTTTCACTCTCTGTGTTGACCAGCTGAGGTGTTTGTGCTGTTGACATTGCTGCTCCCCACCACGTTTGAACGGGAGCCGTGTCTTCTCGCTGCTCCACCTGGCCTGGCCTCGCTGCCTCTCCTGAGCACCCATCCCTGGGTGCCCGGGGCTGCAGGCGGCACTGACTTCCACAGCCGGCATCTGCTCTGACAGGCCGTGCTTTTCCAGCCGCTCTCTGATTAGTTTTGGTCCCTCAGATGCATTGATTTACAGACCTTTTTCTCTGCAATACAGGTTTTCTCGATGACAGTCCATGAGGCACATGATAACTCAGCAGCCTAAATTATTCAGGCAAATTGAATGTGTTTGGCTTGTTCCAAACTTTTGTTTCCTTTCAGTGCTGTCAGGAGAACAGGTAGCCGTGACGCTTGTATCCAACTCATTCCAGTGCCAGGGAGACACAAACAGCTCAAGTAAAACCCGTGTTTTGCCTTGTTCATCACTTATTTCCACCTTCAGTCGTGCTTTTTCTGGGCACTGGTGTGCCTCATAAAAATGTTTAACTCGCATCTAGGGTTGCTCCCCTCTGGTACGCTGCTGCACTCTGGGAAGTCACTTCATCTTGTGGTGGAAACAGCCCTGTAAAATACAAAGAAAATTCCGTATCTGTTCCACCCTTCAGCCACGTGTCCTTTTGTGGAACTATATTCACTCATGCAAATATTTTGACCCATTAGTTATCACTATAGGATCCAGGAACCTCACATTAATGAAGACAAGTAATTAAACCGAACAATTCCGCTTGCAATTCCCTCACCGCCTGACCTCTGCTTTGCCAGTCTTCCTCCATTGTTATTGGGGAGATATGTCCAATTAATTCACTATAAAATCCGCGCGAGCCCTTCCCTGGGCAGACGTGCCTTGCAGGGACCTGTGAGCTCTGGCCCATCAGGTGGAGAGGAGATGCTTTGTCAGTGCAGAAATGTCCCCTTGCTTTCCGGAGACTGTTCTGCATCAGGAGGTTCTGGGTACGGCTGGAGAGATTGGCTTTTGCTCTCTGAACACGTGGATTTGCTTCTTACTTCGTCTGGAGGTTTAGGACCCGACTCAAAGCCCGTTGAATCCAGCAGGACTCTTTCAGCGGAGACCATTGGGCTTGAAATAGGACCCAGGAGAGACGACATCCTCAGGGGATGTGCTCTGAACTTTGCTTGAGACGTCGGGCAGCTAAGCTTGTGTGCAGAAGTGAACTTGGGGAGAAGAGATCTGCTACTCAGCATCGCTCTAACGCAGGCAACAAGGCACAGCCGCTGCTGGAGGATGGAGGTTTGCCTCAGAAAATTCTAGCTGCAAATGAGACACATGATTTTAGGAATTAGAGTAATTACCCCCTGGAACAGGTTCCCAAGGGATGTGATATATTCTGTATCACTTAGAGTCTTTAAATCACATTTGCATGTTTTTCCCAAAAGCGTGCCTTGTCACTCCAAGCGAAGGGCTGTGTGTTTGGGAAGCACGGCATGACAAAGCTGAGCATCCTGTGGTTTGCAAGGAGACAGAGCAGGGAGTTGCCGTGGTCCCGTGGGAATTCAGCTCTACAGATCCCTCCAGGAATGGGTTTTGGCCACGTCCTCGTGGAGAAGAGCTCACGACTGTCCCCTCAGTCGGCACTGGCTGCCGTGCAAGAATGTGCAGAATTGAGCAAGTAGCCATGCTGGGGATGATTCAGGAGTGAACTCCCCCAGCCAAAATCTGCCTTCACTTTCCGAACACACGCAGTCCCTTCCTCGCTGAATCAGACGTCTCCAAGGGCTGAGCAATCCTGGCTGTATCGGTGTTTCCAGGACCTTCCCTCCCACCGCTCCCCAAATGATGAGAGCATTTTTAAAGATCTCATTTCCTGGCCTTTCCCTTTTATCTCTCCAAACAGCAAGTAAACGAGCAGCCCTTTAGTTTTTAGTTACTGCTTCTGCACCCGGTGAGCTATCAGAGGCTGTTGACGACAACTTTTCTCTTTTCCGTGCTCCTGCCTGCAGGATTTGGGGAGATAATTCATTTGGTCCTGGTGCTTTGTCAACTTTCAGCAGTTGTAATTGCCTAATGATCAGTGCTGATGCTGTTGTTAAGCCTGTTAAAACTTTGTCCTGCTGAACAGCCAGGCTGCGGCTGTCTCATCATGTTGTGCCTGCTGCTGCGTGGGCTGGGGACGCCTTTGATGCTCCTTCCCCGGCCCTGGCTTTGGTTGATGCTGCTGGCGCCTGCCGAGTGGGGACAGATGCAGCAGGGTGTTACCCACACTAGGGAACCACGCGCAACTGATGAATAACCCCACAGAGAGCCAGATGCTTTCCAGAATAAATCTCCTTTTGCCTGCCCTGATGCCTACACCAGCCCCAAGGAGCCTGGGGAAGGCGGTCCATCACCCCGAGCCCTTGGAGGGCATCGAGAGATGCTCTGGAGGAGGCTGTCCCTAGTAGGGTATCGCGATTTAGCAACCTCCGTGCCATTTTTGCTCTTCCATCTCTCAGGTGCCTTTTCCACCTTTGTTAACTTTTTTTTTAGAGCTCTAATGGCCGCATTTCATGCTATCACCTTCTTTGCTATGCATCCAAGGTGCCCAACTGGCTGGTGCCGTCTCTCGAAGCTCCCGGCGCTCATCCTCGCCTCTTCCAAGGCTGTTTCTTACTTAATGGCACACACTGAACATTAGTGCATTACCATCCCTTTTCCAAGAACAGTCTCCATCCACTCTTCTCTTGTCCCCCAGTGCCTCATCCAATTTAATTAATTATACTTAGTATATTACGCATCCTGTCAAAGTTTTTCCTTTCCGAGGTTTAATGGTTTTTTAATTCTAATGCATGCTGCATGTGTAAGTGTTTTAGAAATGAGGCGAGCGTGCAGTGGCAAAGAGGCAGCATTACATCTGTGTGCTGCAGGCAGCGAGGGTGGATCCCTGTAGAGAGACTCCAACGGAATTACTGCAGGACCTCGTTGCCTGCCTCCCCCATTGCATCCCCCTTCTTGTGCCCAGGGAAGGGGCAAAATCAGGCTGATTCCCACCGCAGAGGAACATATTTGGGTTAAGCATCTTGTGCTCCTGCCGTGGGAGCGGGCGCCTGGCTGGCGGCTCGGCCCCGGCCCCGGCTGCCGCAGCCCTGTGGTGAACTCCAATGTAATGAACTTGACTCTTCTCGCGCTAACTCTGTCTGAAAGCACCAAATTACATCAGTCATTTCGACGTTGCTTTATCCCTTTGAAGAAAGGCTGCGTTAAGGATGCGGTGGGGACTAGACTAATCAGGTAACGCCGGCTAGGGCTGGTACTTATTGCTCTTTATTTCCCGGTGACAGTTAAAAGGTTTGGTCAGAAAAGTGGTTCAGGAGGAATGATTTTTGTGGGGTCTTAGACCTACTAGCTTTGGGTATTTGCAGATAAAACCTGCTCAGGCTAAGAGGGTTGTGGGTTGGTGGTTTGTTTTTTTTTTTCCTTGCCTGTCAGCGTTGCAAAGTGCTTAGGTTTTGAAAATCCAGCTGGTCTCTGTCTGTCTGTCACACCGTCACCAGGAGTAATGATGCCGTGGTGCAGTTTAGCTGACAGCCCTGTGAACTGGGGCTGGGAGCCAACACCACCCAGCCTGACCTCAGGGCAGTGCTGCAGAAAGGCGCCTCGGAGAAGCTGGGAATGATGGGAGGCTGCGCAGGCCTAGAAGCCCGGCCAGAAGTCAGAGCAGCGCTCGAGCAGCCCTCCGTGGGGACCAGGAGCCTCCTGCCCACCACATTGTAGCCACAGGATGGGAGCATGTGGCAGGACCCAGGGTGATGTGCAGACTCCCCACGTTGGACTCAGCGTCAAGTGCCCAGGTGCCTGTGGGTTGGCATCAGCCGACACTGGTCATGAAAATAGGGTTATTTTCCATTCCCGTTGTTCAGCCATCTTCCCGTGGCTCTTCAGTTTACAGCCCCAGGCAAACGCAAGGGCTCATTTTGCATCTCATCCCCACAGCTGCCGGGCCAATGGGACAGGACGAGATGGGACAGGATGGGATGAGATGAAATGGGATGGGATGGGGTGATATGAGACCCCACCTCCATTGCTGGAAATTGAGCTTGTCCCTGACAAGCTCAAGGTAATGTAATTAGTCTTATATGAGGTTTTAGATTTGACTCTTGACCTTGGAGTAATTTCATGTGTATATTTATACACTATGATCATTCTCTTAATTGATGAAGGTAAACTTAATTGCCAGAACGAAGTTGTGGCTGAATTAAATGGGCCAGATTCACAGGCTTTGGCAGTGACATGATCTCTTCTGGTGGCCCTGGGGCCAGTCTAACCCACGGCTGGTGTTCCCCTGGCATTGCTGTTATTCCTCCTTGGGTGGAGCTGGAACCTTATTTGAGCCCTCCATGTAGATCCGTGGCCGGGGCAGAGAGGACCAGGAGCATCTTTGTGTCCCAGTGAGTCATGGTGCCGGATCAGGCCATGGGTGCTGTTGGGTGCTGGACAATGTAGAGCAGCTTTTGCAGATCTGTCACCATGGCCGTCCCAGTTCCCTGTGGGATTTCCTCATGCATCTGCCATCCTAGGCCAGCACCTCATCATGGGACATTCCCGTGCTTCAGAAGAGAGGATCCACCAGTATGGAAAAGCCTTGTGTTCATCTGAAAAATAGTTCAAGTAGAATACCAGGGAGGGGACAACGCCGGGCTGCAGGGTGGAGGAGTGAGAGGTCAATGTCATGATGAAGGATGGCCAACAACCAATGCTTGTGGTTTAAAAAAAAAGGGAAAAATTCCCTAGCTATCTCCTGATGGTGGGGAACGCCCCATCGTGCTGGGAAGCCTTCCAGCTCCCTCCGCTCTTCAGAGCTCTGCACTTTTAGAAAGTACAAAGAGCTTCTCATAATGTTTTGCCTTGTGGGTACGTCTATGATTAATTCCGTGCAAGCATTACTGGTGCAATAACAATACTGGAGGTCCTAAAACTGAAAAAGGAAACACATTTGGCTCGTACTTCATACACAATCACTTACACTTAAGCTATTGATAGTTGATTGGGATCTGTAGACTGCTGGGCTGGTGCCACTGGGTTTCTGAGCGCGTTCAATGGCTGGAACAGACAGCGAGGCTGTAGGTTTTGGCAAGCTGTAGGTCTCATTAGTCAGGCTGACTGTATCTGACACGAGAGATTCCCATCCACCAAGATGAAGCTCACTTCCCTAGGCTTTGGCTGACGTCCCAACAATATTTACATGAAGGACAACAGAGGATCAGTGTTAGATTAAGGCTGTTCCAGTAGGCAGACAGTTAAATATTCTATTGAAATACTCTTTTGATTATTTAGATAATAATGAAGTTTATGCATGTCCTTGAGAAATGTGGGGAAAGGCAGTTGTTTTATGCTAAGCATGCAAAGATGTGTTTAATCTTGATAATAGGAGTAAATTATGTATCAGCATTTATAACCTTGGCTCCTTTATTTCTCACTTGTTGTGTCGAAGCACCAGAAACCTCGCAGGGACGGGAGAGCCATGGAGGTGGGGGTCTCGCCTGCATCCCTGCTCCTGCTGGCACCCTGGCCCTCCGCATCCCTGTGGGGAGAGGATGAGGATGAAGATGGGTTCTTCTGCTTCATCCTGGCCAAGGGAGGTGCTGGTTGCTTTAACACACTCGCCATGAGCCCCCCGAGGGGTGTACATTGGTAGGGATGCAGTGAGGGTAGGGATGCTGCTCCGACAGGCACTGGGCCAGGAGCTGGCCCAGTATGAGCAGCTGGGAATTGCTTCTTATGTCCCCCAACTGTAATTTCTGTTTTGTTGGATTTTTATCAGACTCACGGAGCAGCTATTTTCTGAGCAACGGCTAATTTTGAATGGGACAGGGTAATAATTCGATTTATTGCTGCCGTTGGAACGTGGCTGGTCCCGTGTTACCCCCACAGAATACGTGAATTTTTCTGTTTCGGATTTGACAATAGCAGCGAAAAGTAACCTTTGGATTAATTTGCTTTAGTGACTAAAGTCCCATTAAATGGAAGGCAGCTGGTGTCAAAGGCATAAATGGAGACAAAGTTTTGCTCCCAATTGTGGGAAATGTGTTTAAACAGACTAGAAATGTTTCCATCTCTGCAGGGTATAATATACTCAAATGGTGACATTAACATGAAAAAAATATAAGAAAGAGTGTATTTAGGACAATCCCTCTGTATCCAGTGTTAATGAAATTGAATTCCAGTAATGAAGTCAAAGGGTTGTATTCTGCGCTTGTACAGGCAGCGCGGTAACTGCCATTAGCATTAATGGGAGCTGTGCCTATGAATTACGGAGCCGTAATGGTTCGAGATGGAAAGGGTCTATCAGATCCCAGAGTGCTCTCCTCTCCCAGGACCGCATCCTGCATCCTAACATCAGTTAGGCTGCTAATGAGCCCTGCATGGAGGCGTGAGTACCGGAGTTTCGGAGGTGAAATCCCCTCCGCTCAAGGGCTGGCACAAGCTCGACGGACCACTTAAGTCGTCAGAAAAGGATTAATTGGAGTTTAAATGGTGTGTTCCACCCGCCCTCTGAAGGGGAATTAATTTTGCTGTGTGAATGAGGTGGGGATTGGCCCGCGGTCCCAGCTAAAGGGGGGGCAGCCAGCGTTGAATTGCATCCCAGCCCGTAATACTAGGTCTGGCTCTGCCGGAGTGCCCGGGGTGCCCTCGGGTGATTGCCCTCCTTCCCACAGCCGCCTTCTCATCCCAAAGCCTTCGACCTGCCTGGAAAGGCATTTTTTTTCCAGATAAAATCTTTTGCATCAATTCTATCTTCCAGTGTGTAGTTAGCCAGGCGCCCCGGATGTGTCGGTGTGTCAGTCTTCATTCATGAGACGGGGGCCATTCCGCAGAAGGAAGGGGGTTATTAATGGTAATACGGAGCAGGGGAAGAGGGGAATGGGCTGACCTCGCGGCTGGTGTAAATCCGTGTGGGTCTCCGGCACATCTCTCCGTTGGCCATTACAGAAGCGCTGCCCATGGGCTGCATTCAGCCAGGGGTCCTTACCAGCTACCGCCTGATAAATTAATCTAATTCGCATCCCTTGTTTCATTAAAAGAATTCCTCGCAGGCATTTGCTTTGTCCAAGCACTGTTGACCTCCTGTGTCGGGACAGACAATCCAGGATTAAAAATATGGCATTTTTTAGCTTGCATAAATCCCGAACAATGGGGAAAGAGAGGAAAAGAAAGGCTCCTCGTTGCGGTAAAGAGCATTTGTCACTGTCCCTGGTTATTAGTATCCTCCAAGCATTGTGCAAGGGGAGCCACGCCAGGATTACATTTCTGCATAGACGGGGGATTTCTTATTAGGAAAGGCGAAGAAGGCTCTGTAAAAGCCCATAGGTCAAAAATATAATACACTATTCCCCACCTCTTGTTTCCTCATATTATGCTGTTACGGGAGATAAGGGAGAGGTGCAGAGTCTTAATTTACAAGCAAATGATGAACCGTGGCTGGGGACTGTTTGTATTTTGCTGGAGCTTATTATTTTATCTGGAGCGTAATGCGGTGGATGATGCCGGGAAGAGCCGCTCCTGGTGGGACGGAGGGGAGGTGGGTGCTGCCGGCAGACCCAGGGTGCTTGGGTGCCACAGGGGGGCTCAGGGACGTGCCCTGCCCCTCCTGGTGTGCATCCCCGTGAAAATTAGGGTGCTGGAGTTGAAAAGAAGCCCCAAAGTAGCTGGGAAGAGGAGTGTTAAATAATGCAGTTGCGCATTGTCCATGAAAGATGGCTAACCATGAGTAAACATCAACAGCAGTGTTTGATCCCTTCATGTTTACTATTTATTCATATTTATTATTCATAAATTCCGTCACAAATGTTAGGCCCGCACCCCAGTGAGACATTTGCATTTTATTTTAAGTTTGATTTTTTATTCCCCCCCAATTTCCCTCTTAGTTTTGTGAACTGAGATTTAATGATTTGCTTTTCCACATCGTTCCCATGCTGGCTCTCCCTGGCTTTCCTCTTCTTGTTTCAGGAAGAGATTTCTAACATGGAAAAGTGATATTTGAATAGATTCCCCTAAGGCAATCAATTTACTTTTAATTTGTCTGGAACTAAGCTTTTCTTTGTTGCAATGAGAAAGGATTGAAACTGCTGTAAAATTTATTAGCTTCCAGGAAGATTTTGAAATGAATTTTTTAATGATCGTGCTGTTTGCTGTACCCAGGAGCGGTGTCATCGTGATTACAGTATAATCATAGGGTTGCTGAAGAAACGCCGAAATGTGGTGATAAAGCCAGGCTCCAGCAGGATGGTACCTACGGTACCGGACCAGGTCCGGGCACGTGTGTCCCGCTCCGGCGCGGGCTTCCACGTGATGCTCCCATCTCAGCCAGGCTACCATTCTTCCAGTCACGCCCTTTTCTATTTTTTTTTCTTAGTTTTCCTTTTCAAGCGGCTCCTCCACTCCTTCTCCTTGCTCCCCATGTGCTAGCACAAATGAGCTCCACTTACTCACCTCAGCAAAGCTGCTCTGACATGGATTGGATTGAACTGAGCGGCTGTTTGAAAATGGAAACTCCAGGGACTATTGTCATCGCCCAAATTGCACCTTAGATTGTATAACAGCACATGTCATCTGGCCATTTATCAGGAATATTACATTCCCAGGCACTTGCACCTTGCTACGATTTAACTTTGTCTCTTTGGCCAGCGCTGCGATTCCACTGGAGATAATTCAATTGCTCCGAGAGCTGAACGGGCGCCTTGCACGCCGGCTTCATGATGCTCTGCCGCGGGCACGCGGGCTTTGAACCGGAGACTGAAGGCACTTGTACACTCTGGACGTTCATTAATCCTTCCTTTTAACGAGACAAGATCCCACGCAGCGGGGAGCTGGAGGTCTGGTGCTCCAGCGCCCACCGATGTCCTCTGCCAGCTCCTCCTGGGATCCTCTTGGCTCCCAGTTCTTGGGCATCCATCCCATCTCCTGGCCGAGAGCTTTCATGGTGGGACTGGGACATGCTAGGGGTGCAGGTGGCAGGGTGCTCGGACCCTTTGGATGGGCGCTGTGTTGGGAATTAGGGCAGTCCCAACATTTCATGTCACCTCCCGGCTTCCTGTGCCACTGTGGCTTTGTCCCTGTTCCCCACCAGCGATGATGGCTCTGCGTCTGCCCGCAGCTGAGCTGTGGGTGTCCTTGTCTCTCCCACCAGGTTTTCCTGCAGCTGATGGTTCGTGGCAGCCCTCGGCCAGGCTCAGACCCCACAGGAGGCGCAGGCAGCGCAGGCAGGACAGGCAGGGCAGGCAGGGCAGACAGCACACAAGACTGGCTGAGGCTCATTATTCCTTGCCTTCGTGGTTGTCCCCCAAGGTGGAAGTAGAGAAGGTTTGAAATCCGGAGTCCAACATGGGTTTTGCCATACTTGTTGAGGAGCATATTTATTCCTGTGGGTTTTATTTTATTTCATATTTGCTACGTGAGAGTTTACATTTAGCAATGACGCTTTTTTTTCCACCAAGCCTGACTTCAGGGTGAGCTGCTCACCTCTTGATGGCGAGGCTTCTGCCGGGATGTTTTGCACCTGGGGGGGACACAGTTTGAAAAGCAACCTTGCCCTAAGATGCTCTGAAACGAGAGGCAGAAACCTCACCTCCAGCGTGGTTATTACCTGGGCTTTGTTCCTCGCATTAAGAATGTTTTTTAGTGCAGCCAGTTAACAGTCGTATTGACTAGGGCAGGTTTCGGGCTGTAAAAGAATTTCCTGTTGTCCTATTTCCAATTGTTAAAGTGGTAAAAAAAAATACAAAATAAAAGACAGAGCAGTGCAATGAAGAGGTGGTGAATGGGAATGGCCGTCCTGGGTGCCGTTAGGGCTGGGTGAGTCAGACCCGGCTGCCAAGGGCAGTGCTGGGAGCGGTGGCCAGTGGCTTCATGCCTGCATCTGCTCTGGGGCAGGATCTGCTCCCGCAGAGGATGAGGATGCGAGGTGGCAGCCCTGGGATCAGGGGGGAACCCAAAGCGCTCTGAGCTTGGACCTGGGATAGCAGAAGAGCGGTGTGGCATTCGTGTGTATCAACAGGGGCACGTTTGTGGTATAAAAGTAGTATTTTATGTCAACTACAGGGTTGAGATGGTGAGGGGTGGGTAGCTGAAAATCCTCATTCTGACATGGAGAAGCGGCTCCTGCTCGGGGCTCTGTGCTGGTCCCTGGGTCTGCTGCCCGCTCAGGGCTGCTCTGGGCAGCCCGGACACATGTTGTCCCCAAAAGCAGGATGGTTTCTGGCTGCAGGACGTGGTCTCCGTAGACCAAAGCTGGGATGTGTGGTGGGGACAGGAGCAGGCAGGCAGAACGTGCTGTGGAGCTACCTGTTGTCTCCGCATCTGCGGACGGATGGTGACGCCTGTTCCTCTGCCTGTCAGCATGGCGTCCTTCCTACTTGTTACGTTCCCTTTGTAAAATAAAAGATTGAACTGGTATAATTTAATATACTGCTTTTCACCTACTCTTCTGCCCGCATTTCAGCTGCCACTGGCTCGACTTGCAGACAAGCATCTTGGTGCCCAGAGCGGATCATCTCCCCAGCAGATCAGCACCGTGCCAGCAGTCTTTAATAAACCCACTCTGGAAGCACGGGTCCCTTTCTAGGGTTTGAGGGGTATCCACTTGCAGTGCAGTAACTGGTGAGGTCCTCCATTCGTTTTTAACTGTAAAATGTACCAGCTTGGAATAAGTAGGTCAAGGCAGGACACAGCTGCCCGTGCTCCTGCCAGAGTGCGGTTTGCTGGGCTGCAGTGGTCCTATGGGGCTGGGCAATGCTGTGTGGGGAAGGTGAGGAGCATCATCTCCCCCCCTGCCTTCCCATGCTGGACCAGCCAGCCCAGCGTGTGCCCAGATCTGGCCTTTCATGTTTGCAGAGAGACTGAAGTGATGTGTGCTCCAGCAACGTGCCCAAGGTCACACAGCACAATAAATCAGTGTCTCATCGGGGATGAGAACCCAAGATATTCCTGTAGCCCCTCCAGCCATCACCAAGTCCTCTGCTATCACAGCCAGACTACACAACTTTGTATGCCCGTAGTATCCTTTTGAAGTTAAGCTGTGGATAAATAGGCAGACAGCAACACTTTCTGGGCAATTTTTCTCTCTTTTTATTTTTTTTAATTTATTATTTTTTTTTTTTTTTATTTTGCTCAAGTACTTGGAAGTATCAGAACCAAACTGTAAGAGCGTGGGTTTTTAGATCTCGGTGCAGGTTGTTCTGCGTGTAAGGCTCAGTGCATCCTTCTCTCAAACTGCTGGAAAGGCGGCTGCCCAAACCCAGACCTCCTGCACAGCCACCCAGCGCCACCGGGTAGCCTCTCTGGTGTAGAGAAAAAGCTTATATTTTACCCATAGATTTTTCAATTAATTGGCTTCTT
>VXBH01004558.1:31214-43694 GCA_013400035.1 Rynchops niger | reverse complement strand
TTTTTTGAGGTCTGTCTTTTACTCGTTTATTCTCTGTAAGCGTTAAGCTGCTCATATTTTGGTGCATTGTGTTATGTGCTGCGAATTTTTATCAGCCGCCCTAGCGCTCGAATGTGGTGGAAATACCAATGTGGCTGAGGAGCGGAGGTTATGCACACAGATGTACAAAGCATGGGAATGAAGGGTTTGCGGGGGGACGGGAAGCAAACCCAGGCTGAGTCTGCACCTTCGCAGGCTTCGATCCATCAAACCGGCACTGCCCGAGCGCCGTCTCCTATGGGTAATGGCATCAGTGCTTTGACGCTGCTTTGCGGGTATATAGGAAGGAGCTACAGCTTTGCGTAGGGCTTTGAGGGCTAGGTGCAATTAAAAATTCTTATCGAATGAAGGAAAAGGTGTAAGCTGAGGCTGAAAAGCAGCCGGGAGCCTGCGGTGTTCAGCGGGAGGATGCTCAGCAAAATCTGGGGATGTTGAGAATCCTGCATTTGCTTTCCAGCTTTGCACTTGGCTGAGCCCTGGTTTGTCCGTCGGTGATGGGGGGGGGTCCTGCATCCCTGGGGGCCGGCCGACAGCACGGGGATGCATCCGAGCATCAGGCAGCAGGATTTGCACCCACCCAGAAGTGTTCAGAGTTGGGCAGGGAAAGGGTTAAGCCATCACGCGCCGTATTTCAGCCCTGTGGAGTCGTGTCGGGGACAGCCCGGAGTGGAGAGAAGGGATCTTTATTGCTGTGGTATGAATAAAGCCCCCAGCACCGGGAATGACACATTTAATCTTCAGTGGAGTGGGCAGTCTCAGAGATTTATAAAGCCTCTGGTGGGGAGGGAGGTCAGCAGGGATGAAGCAAAAAGTTAAAACACAAATATACACCGAAAAACCCCAAAGAAAACACCCTGCTCCTTCTGCTCCCTTCCCCTCTCTGCAAAAAGTCAAGCTTAAAAGTCACGTCGAACTGAGCTTAAAACATGGTGGCTTTTGGGGGCTGGTTACAGGCCCCCAGATGTCCCACGGGGAACAGCCCCCAGGACACACTCCCAGCCGAAAGCCCTTCCCTGGGCTGGCAGCGGGACAGGCTGGCAGCGGGACAGGTGACACACGACCTGTTGGCACCTGAACTCGGGTCATTAGAGCAGCAGAGACATAACAGTAAAAATTTAAAAAAAAAATAAAATAAAATCCATCTTCTGAGCTTTGCCTTCAAACGAGTTGCTGTCTGGGGTAGGATAACGGCTGCACACGTGGGAGCGATGGCTCGGTGGGGGGTCCCCCAGCCCAGGCAGGGATCAGGGGGGTGGTGGGCACCCCCCCGCCATTCACCGTCCCTTGTGTTTTCTCCCCGCAGACCAGAGCGAAGGGTTCCACTGCAGGGAGGAGTGCCGCATCCTGGGCCACTCGGACCGGTGCTGGATGCCCCGCGGCGCCGTCCCCAGCCGCGCCAAGTCCCCTGAGCACGGCAGGAACGTCATCGCCCTCTCCATCGAGGCGACGGCGGTGGACGCGGAGCCTTACGCAGACTGCAGCACAAAAAGGACCTTCGCCACTTTCGGCAAGGAGGGGGGCGAGCCCCTCGCCGAGGAGCGGCTCACCAACCCCAAAGGCAAAAGAACGGTGGACCCGGCCGCCTGCAGCCCCAAGGTGAGCGGTGCCGTCCGTGAGGCGGGCAACGGCTGCGAGGCCGTCAGCCCCGTCACCTCGCCCCTCCACCTGAAGAGCCCTTTGGCCGGCAAGCCGGCGGCAAGCTACGGTGCCGGGCATTGCGTCGGCAACCGGGAACGGGAGCCCTTTGGGAACAGTGGTCCCTCCCGGCCGACGGAGGCAGAGCCCCGGGGGGCGGACAGCGAGAGCGGGGGGCAGGAGGGCAACCCGCTCCTCCAGGAACGCCGGGACAAGGACTCGCCCGGCGCCCGGAGACTAAAAGACATCGTCCTCTGAGCGGCAGCCGGCGAGGAGGAGGAGGATGAGGAGGATGAGGGACCGCACGACTCCCAGCGCAGATTGTTTTTATCGCTTACCAATGGTTCACAGATTGCTGTATTTAAAAGCTTTCCCTAAATGTATTGTTTATAAATGAAGCTATCGTTAATGTGACAATCCCACTTGTCTCAACAGGGGTGTGCAGCCGGAGCAAAGTAGCTGGTGTTTGGCTTTTGCCGGGAGGCGGTGGGTGGCGGGGGCAGAGGTGAGACCCCCCGCCCCCGGTCCCGGTCCTTCAGGAGCGCTCGCTATCCCCTCCTCGGAGTTTCTATATTTTTATATCTCAAAACCGAAGATAAATTTCCATTCCCGGAAAGAGTGGAATGGCAAATTCCTTATTTGGACATCTTTAATAGTCACCCCGGCGGTTTTGTAGAGTCTAGACAAAAATAGCGGCCGTTTCTCGTGTGCGACTGTTGGAAATGACAGTCGGGTGAGTTTTAATATTCGCCCAACACGAGGTTGTTTGTATTTTAAGATGTTGCTATTTTGCTATGGACACCCCTGCATTTATGAATCCTTTTGCTGTCACACGCTTATCTGTACTATTATTGTATTTGATATTGCAAATTACTGTATGTCTAGTGATGGCAAAAGGCTTTCAAGCTTAAAAAGAAATAACAATAATAAAAAAAAAATCACAATCATCTTACTTAAATCTTGGGGAACCTGCAGTTTTCAGACCCGGTGGAGCAAAGCGCTTTTTCCAGCCCCCCCCTCCATCACCTGCAGCCGCCCCCCAACTCTTGCAGGGCAGCGACAGGGCATCAAGGGAAGAGATTTGGGGGGAAAATTCTGCCTGGATTGCAATTGTCGGATGCGCCGCGCTGAATTTGTTTTCCCCCTCGCCCGTTTTTTTGCATCATTTCAAGGCAATGCATGGAAGGTTGGTTTCCACGAGTTGTTTTTTTTTCTAATTCCCACCTTTAGATATCCCCCATCTTCAATCATTTCCTAGTCAAAGTGATGGAATTATTTAAGAGATCTAAATTACCTTCTCAATTAGATACGCGCTTCCATGTCAGCGTTTCCCAGTCGTGATTATGCTCTGTGTGTGTGTGTGTGTGTGTCATCATGGCATGGATTTTAGACTGTTCCGATTTCTTTCTATCCCTGCATCATAAATAAGTACGGAACGAGCAATAGCGATGTTAATTTAGGGGCAGACAGGTGATACGTAACAACGCTACTAATTCAATTAATGTGCCTTCTTAATGGAGAAAAAATTAAAGCAATTCATTATTTTTTCTCATAATTAAGGACTTTTTTTTGTGTGGGTACAAATTTACTCATATAAAATTGATTTTAAAATTGAGCTACTTTAATAGCCATTTTGTAGAAGGGAGAGAGGGAAGGGGGCTTCACAGCTCTCCGCTCTCTCGCAGTGATAATTCCTCAGTGAGGTATGAGAAAGGTAGGAGGATTTCAGTTAGTCTATTATTATTATTATTATTATTATTATTATTATTATTATTAACCTTTCACCAGACAGATTTTCCTACCCTAAATAATATTTCCTAGAATTGAAAAAATGACGATGGAAGGGAAAATATATAGGTCTTGCCAATGTTTGCTGTACCAGCAAGTTGAAATTAGCAGTTTCTAGAGAAATAGCCTTTCTAGGTCTACGTATCATGAGAAAGTATTTGTTACTATGCTTTATTTAAATTAAAAACATCAACAAGAAAACAAGCTCCAGTCATTATTATCCTCAAAAGAAAAATTACACTCCAGCCACTTGTGTCTTCAGGGCAGATGGATGCTGCCCGAAGCCGGGGCCGGTCCGAGACAGGTCCGCAGTCAGGCTGGACCCCTGCCCCTCGCTAGGGCCAGGAATTGGGAAAGAACCGACGGCAAACGGTCGTCTAAGGAAATCTGTGAGGCTTCCCTCGCTGGTGTTGATGACTACCTCATTCAGCTCCCATCCCACGCCTTGACGTGATGTCCTGCATCCCTCCGGAAAGCCAAGCGGGGATTTTCCCCTCTCTTCCGGAGTCTGAGCCCATTTTTCAGGGATATGTTATTTCTCTCCCAGCGGTGTTTCCTGCCTGCGTGCTGTTACTGCTCTCATTTATTTCTTTTTTTTTTTCCCCCCAAAATGTGTGTATTATTATAACACAAGCAAAGAAGAAAGGGGCTGGCTTGGGACCGTTGGAGTAACTGGATTTTCTGCAACTGTTAGGCTGGGTTTATTCTCATGTTGCCTGTTTTTGTCAGCTACGGGTGTTTTTTCTGGGGGGCAAGCTTTCTCGTATGCGTTTGCCGAGTCTGACGGCCTGTCTCTCAGATCCTCTTGCCTTCGCAGGGCAACGGCCCCCCGTCGTCCCATCGTCCGTCCCCTACCTCCGGCAGGATGGGACCTGGCTCCCCCCCCCATTCCCCGTTGCAGGGATGGGGAGCGCGGGTCCCCCCTGTCCCTGGGCACCCCATCATCATCATCTTCACCATCATCATCATCCCCAGCCGCCCGCAAAGCACCGGCCATTAATTTCTGCTGAGTGTTGCCCTCTGCCTGCGGAGCCGCTGCCACCAGCCCGGCGTTTGGGATGAAAAATAGATGCTAACTGAAAAGGAAGAAAGAAAAAATAAAATAATAAAAAAACAAAACAAAACAAAACCGAAAAAAGAAACATGTCTCTAATTTACCCAGAGGAAATGTTCCTTGCCACTCTGAATAAAAGCGCAGCTGAGAAGGAATGTGAAATAATTCTGTATTAAAAGGGGGCATTAAAGAGGTCAGGAAACCCTTATGCCTCCAAGAAAATCGTTTAAACACCAGTTTTTCCGGGCTGACCCGGGCTGCGGCCAGGGATGCGGGGCGAGGGGCCGAGGGGAGAGCCGGAGAGTGGCCCCAGCCCCGCTGCTTCCGTCCTCTCCTGAATATTTCGCTGCTCCTGTCACTGTCCCTCTGTGTCACTTGAGATGAGTTCAGGGCTCTTGGGCAAATCACAGTCTCGCTTGGATTTCGTTTTTTTTCCTAGTTGCATTGAATCTGGCCATGCAAAAACGTTCAAGGCTGCAGGGTGGGTGAGTTGGTTTGGTTTTGGTTTTTTTTTTTTTTTGGGGGGGGGAGAGGGGGCAGGGGTGTTCCAGATGCAATTATTGTGCTTTTTAATAACTTGAACCTGTCCTCAGATTTGGTTTAGGAAGAATCGCCGGGATGTGTTGGTTTCCTCCAGGCGGGCTGTCTCTGCTCCCGTTTCTGCTCTTTATCCGGGGAGCGGCATCCCCCTGCGATTCTCCCCCGAGCATGACGAGGACCCCATCTGGAGCAGCCCCGGGGCTGGGGACCTGGGCAGGTGTGGGGGGAGAAGGGGACCCCTACCCCGTGCTGGCCCAGGGAGCCTTCCCCACTCCCGCTGGCCTTTCCCAGGGCTGTGCCGGCCGTGGGGATGGAGAGCTGAGGGGAAGGACTCACGGCTGGAAAAATGCCCCCCGCCTTCCCGAGCACCGTTGTTGCCGTTCCCTGTTTGTTGTGAGGCTGGAGGTGGGCTGTGGATCATACTTTGTGCAGAAGTGAATTCCTTTTTGGTTTTGTTTTTTTTTTTTTTGGTGGGGTTTTTTGTGGTTTGGTTTTGTTTTTTTTTTTCAAAATGGGAAACAAGTTGTAAAGAACACACTGTTGGATATGTTGAAATTATTCTTGGTGGGGGGTGGGGGAGAAAAAAAAATCTAATTATGAATGGAAACACATTTGTCTGTCATTGCGGAAAAATTGATGATCTTGTCGCTCCAGCTGCTTTGGCAGCTCTGGGTAATCTCTCATCCGACCCGTGAGCTGCGCTTCCCATGGGGAAAAAGCCCGGCGCTGCTGAGACAGACCCTCCGTTGGCCTCAGCTGATGTTCAGCTGATCCAAACTGGGATATCCTCTCCAAACACACCCACCGCAAACTGGTTTTCAGCAGCACCCACTCCCCCCCGGCAGCCCCGGGGGAGCCGCGGGGTCCGGCACCCAAAGGCCGGGGCCGGCGGCAGCAGGGACTGAGCGCGGTACGTCTCGTCGTGGTGTCTCCGTTGCCGAGTATATGAAGAATAAATTGTTGTATATGCTGATATGTATGTTATGTACATTTTCACGGTGATTGAATCATTGTAAACAACAAAACAGAAAAAAGGGAAAAAAAAAAAAAAGAATCACCATTCTGTCTATTTTATGAAGATGATAAAGCAGCTTTATTAAATTATTACGATTCTGTTTCAAAATGGTGTACCTGCCACATTGGGGTTTTTCTTCATCTGATGAGAACTTTGTTTTCCACCTATATGTGATTTTTTTGGTTGTTTTTTTCTTTTCTCTGCTTTGAGCATCTAATGCATTTTAGTATTAAAGCAATTATTGAATAAAATGAAAAGTTAAGTGTTTGGTTAAATACGCCTAAGTGGGTTTGCTTTGACGGGCTGCAGGGGCTGGCCCGGGGGCAGACACCAGCGTGTGGCGGGGCGCCCGCGGGGTCCCCTGGGTGTCACCCTGGTCCCCTGGGTGCCACCCCAGCCCTTTCCTCGTCTGCTTCTCCCACAGCTCATCCGCTCGGGCAACCGAGAGACCGCCAAGCTCAGGCACAGCTTTCCCAGGCCCAAGGAGGGGGTGTCACTGTCCCCGTGGGTGACCCACCGGGCAGGCTCTGAGCCCCGTCATGGCTTCTCGCCCCCATAAAACCGGGCACGGTGCTGGTCCTCTGCACTGCAAGCCCTTCGTCTTTGGGGGAAATACAGCTCCGACACCCACTTATGGGTAGAGGTTTTCCAGAGGGCACTTTGGAGGCTGTGGGGAGATGGTGAGGAGCATCCGCCGCCGCTGAATTAATGGTCTGTTCGTGGACCGCTCTCACGCACGGACCATCTGGGTGCTTGGTGGCTAGCAGGGGTAGATGCCCTCCCCTAATCACCTCTGCTCGTTCAGTGGCTCAGCTGAGGTGACACGGAGGTGGAACTGGAAGGAGAGCAGTGACAGGGGAAGCCCATTCCCTGGGGTGGGAAGATGCATCGGCTGCACACCCCAGAATCACCCCGCATGGCCAGGGCACATGGGGAGTGGGGGGCAACCACACCTGGATGTATCCCCACCACTGGAACCCCCTGGTAAAGGCTCCAGCGATGCGACGGGCTCAGTTCCCGCAGAGGCATGTGTCGGGACGGGGCCCCTGGGCGATGGTTTGCAGCCAGCCCAGCCCCAGGACCCGGCTGCACCTTTGTTAGCGAGTCATTTGGGGCAGGTGGGTAAAAGGGGATAAAGGCAGGCTGTGGAGGGGAAGGCTGCTGCTTGTTTGGGGTTTGTAGCCCTTGCCCTTTCTGGGCTGGTTTGCAGCATGTCTGGAGACAGGCCATGGGCTGTGCTGCAGCATCCCCGAGCTGTGCCCCCTGCCCGCACCGGGGACACCGTACCAGTGCCGTGCCAGCACCGTGGGATCATCTCCCAGGTAGGGACCAACCTTCTTTTGGGTGGAATTGGCCCCGGTGAGCTACCCTTGGGCAGCAGCGGTGGGAGGTGAAGGAGGGAGGGCAGTGGCTGTGGGGCTGCAGTGGGGCTCCCCGGGGGGCTGGCAATGCAGAGGACCAGACAGGGGGACAGGCATGGGCTGACCGCAGGCTGGGAGCAAAAATAAGGCCGAAAGCTCCCCAGAGGGAGTTTTTTCCCTCGTAGCATCCCAGACCAGCTCTCACCCAGAACCTGCTGGACCCTGTGGGTGCTGGGCTTGCTCCTGATTTAATAAAGCTCCTTTAAGGCCAGGCAGCTTGCCGTGACGGCTGCCAGCTCCTGCTTGCAGTGAGCTGGGGGCTCAGAAATGTCAGGATGGTGACATGTCCCTGCCGTGCTTCCCAGCCCACTGTTGCTGTCCCCTGTCCCCGCAGGCGCACCCCAAAGGGCTGCTGCGTCTCCTCTGCAGAGACAGCGGCAGTGACAGTGGCAAAGTTTGCATAAATAACAGTGCCAGGAAGGGTCGGGGTGGGAGGGAGCGTGATTGAGTCCGTGGCAGATAAAGAAGGGATTCTTCTTCCAAGCGCGCCTGTCTGGAAACGCTGCTGGCTCCTAGGGCTGTGCTAAATCCCACCATGCGGCACGTTGCCTTGTCCCCAGGGCCACATCCTGAGCTGGAGTCCCGGTGATGTTCCTGCCCAGGATGGTCCCAGACCTGGGGGGACATGGCCCGCGGTCCTCCGAGCTCCCCAGCATCACTGGGGCTGCGGCAGTGGCTGGTTGTCCCTGCTCAGCCGTGGGAGAGAGCTTCTTGGAGTACTGTGTCCAGCTCTGGAACCCTCAGCACAAGAAGGACGTGGACCTGTTGGAGCGGGGCCAGAGGACGCCATGAGGATGCTGGGAGGGCTGGAGCCCCTCTGCTGCGAGGACAGGCTGAGAGAGTTGGGGGGGTTCAGCCTGGAGAAGAGAAGGCTCCGGGGAGACCTTCCAGCCCCTTCCAGTCCCCAAAGCAGGGGAGGGGCTGTTTGCAAGGGCATGTAGCGACAGGACGAGGGGCAATGGTTTTAAACTGAGCAGGGCAGGTTTAGATGAGATATTAGGAAGAACTTTACAATAAGGGTGGTGAGACACTGGCCCAGGTTGCCCAGAGCGGTGGTGGAGGCCCCATCCCTGGAGACATTCCAGGCCCAGCTGGATGAGGCTCTGAGCAATCTGATGTAGTTGAAGATGTCCCTGCTGACTGCAGGGGGTTGGACTAGATGGCCTTTAGAGGTCCTTTCCAACCCAACACATTCTATGACTGTATGATTCCGGGGGGGCTGTACTGCCCCCTGAGGTGCAGAGCCCCCTGCCCTGCTGTACCCCCACCTGCAGTGAGGGGCTCAGCCACAAAAACACATCTCTGTGAAGCTGGAGAGAGAATAAATTAGCAAAGAAAGCAGACAGCCCTCGCTGGGCAAGGTTCAGAGCTGGTTCATAGACATGGATCGCATCTCTGTTTCTTCTGGACATTATTTTAGATTATATTGGATGTTAAACTGGAATATCTAAATAGAGCCAAATTGGATTAAGAAACAATGAATTATCATACGCTTTGACTGCTAAGTCCACAAAGACAAGAACAAATAAATTGGAGGGATCAAAGGCCTGAAAGCACAGAGCAAAAAATATATATAATATATTTGTTAGGAGCAGGGCTCTGCAAAGACAGGGCATTGCGGGCAGGGAAGGGAAGGGAGGAATGAAGGTCCTTCTCCGGCGTTTCTGTTGGTCCCGCATCTGGGCTCTGCTCTGGGACTGCAGTGCCAGTGGGGAATGGTGTGGGAGGGGTTGCCTGAAGCCACTGGTCCTGGGCAGAAACCCGGGATGTGGAGTCCCCGGAGGGACGGAGGAGTCCAACCTCCCCGGCAACCCCAGCGGGCCTGCCCCTTGTTTAACTTGCATCTTGTAGGGTTTCTTTGTTGTTTTGTGGTGTTGTCCTTTCCTTTCCAACGTGATGTAACCGAGCATCCTCCAAGAGCCATCAGAGAACAAACATGGGTGGGTGTAGGGTTATGGAGCTCACCCCAGCTGCTGCCTGTGCTCAGCCGGGCACAGCCCCTGCCTCCACTCCCAGCTGCAGCAGGAGGGATCACAGAATGGTTTGGGTTGGAAGGGAACTTAAAGACCACCCGGTCCCACCCCCTGCCCTGGGCAGGGACACCTCCCACCAGACGAGGTTGCTCCAAGCCCCGTCCAGCCTGGCCTTGAACCCCTCCAGGGATGGGGCAGCCACAGCTTCTCTGGGCAACCTGGGCCAGGGGCTCACCGCCCTCACAGCAAACAATTTNGAGCAGAGGGGCAGAATCACCTCCCTCACCCTGCTGGCCACGCTTCTTTTGATGCAGCCCAGGAAACTGTTGGCTTTCTGGGCTGCCAGCACACATTGCCGGCTCATGTTGAGCTTATCCATCAACACCCCCAAGTCCTTCTTCTCAGGGCTGTTCTCCATCCATTCTCCACCCAGCCTGTACTTGTGCCAGGGATCGCCCTGACCCAGGTGCATGTCCTTGCACTTGGCCCGGTTGAACTTCATTGCCTCTTTGGGGACAAATTCTGGGCTTTTGGGGAGAGAGACATCATGCTGTGGGCGGGGGTGTCTGGGCAGACAAAAAAAAAAAAAAAAAGGCAACAAAAACCCGGCAAAGCACCACTGTGGTACTGCTGCAGAAAACCCTGCCATGGCACTTGCCATTAATACAGATAAAAAATTGAGACACATGGCAAACAATATTAACCCCACTGCTGATCAAGCTTAAAAGCTTTTTTTTTTTTTTTTCCCCCAAGAAAAATAGTCCCTGGATTGCAGTTAAATAATGGGTAGTGGTGGGAACCGGTGCCTGCAGAAGCCCCTGCCGCGGGTCCTGTGCTGCTTGCAGGCGCTCCTGCCCCGGGCGAGCGACGGTGACCGGGGTGGCAGCAGAGGAGCAAAAGCAAACAGGAGGGTGACCCCTTCCAAAGCCTTGGGACAGCAGAAACCTGAAGCCTCCTGGTGCTTTAGGGGGAGACGACGCAGGAGCAGAGCAGCAGCCTTGGTGGGGGCCAGTCTGCTCTGCCTGAAGGTGATGAACTGTCTTCCAAGGCCAAAATAAAAAGGAATTACGATAATAAAAACTGAGAGAGAGAGAGAGCAGTTCAGTGTGAGGGTTTCCAGCTTCCCGGACAGTACAGGGCTGGGGGTGCGCGTGTTTGCTTGGTGGGGGCTCACATCCCCCAAATGTGGAGGTAGCTGGGGCTCCCTGCATCCCTGGGGTGGGGGGGCTCCAGTGTGGCCTCTCTCCCCTGCTGCAGCAGAGCCGGTTTTCCGCTTTCCAGCCCCAAATCTTCACCTTCCCCACCTGGCCCTGGCTCCCCGGCCCATGTAGATGGATGCTCCATCACCTGCATCCCTTGGCATCTCCCATCGCTTGCGGCAGGCTTTGCAGACCGGAGCCCCCAGCACCCTGGACTCGCTGGGCCACCGCGGTGCTGGGGCAGCTTCGGGGGCAGGAGGCACCCGGGCAAGGCTGGAGGTGGGCTGGGGGCACACCGGGGGTGGGCACGGCAGCAGCTCCATCCTGGCCATGAGAAAGCCTGGGCTGCTCCACTCCCTCGCTGCCCATGCGGAGAGCAGACAGAGGCGGGGTTGTTTTGACTGGAAAAGGAAAAATGAGCAAACAACATTCTCCAGGTTCCTTTTTTTTCCTTTTTTTAAACTTTCCTGATAAGGAAAGAACCTTTTTTTTTTTTTTTTTTCCCCTTTTTTCTTACTCCCATTTCTGCCTGTGCTGCACACTGACTCAAAGGCTGTTCTTTATCTATTTGATTCTCTGTAAAATTGATCTTATTCTCTTTGGAGGAGTTAGGTTTAAATCACAGGATGAAATCTGGGCCCCAGTGAATCAATATCAAATCTCCTATCAACCTCAGCCTGGGGTGGAGATTTCGGCCATGGGGCTTTGGTTCCCTGGTTTCCCAGTGGGACATGTCATCTGTTGATGTAAGACGCTTTTGTCTTTGTCCAGCAAACCCTTCCCAAAGTCTCCATTAAATCCCATCGCTTCTGCCGACCTTCTGCTCCAGGCCCACCTGCCTGCGCTTGTGATGGAGACAAGGGCCAAAGTCTCCTGCTCTAAATTTGGGTGGAAATACGCCAAGCCACTCACCCACCTGTCAGGAAGGTTCTGGGAGGCATGAAGGTGGGAGGGGATGGGTGAGGAGGGAGATGTGCTCTGTGAGGGGCGGACTCTGCCTGCCTGCACCCTCCCTCCTCCATCCTTTGTCCTGGCCTCCGAACCCCAGCACAGCTCTGCATCCCCTGCTGCCCCTTCCCTGCCCTGTGGCACTGGCACGGTCCCCAGAGCTGACACCCAGCTCCGATGGTGTGCTCTCAGGGGGGGTAAAGAAAAAGAATTCTTCTTTTTTTGGCTTCCTGTTGTTATAGCAACAGCATCCCACCTCCTCAGCGGGTGATGGGGGTGGCTGGGCAGCCTGAGCACCACTGGGGCCATGGGCAGGATGTGGCCCCTGGCAGGGGGAGGGTCGCGCTGGCCACCTGCAGTGGGGCTGGATGGCAGCAGGGTCCCTCTGCCCAGACGTCCCTAGGGCGGCCACGTCCACCCTTCCCACTGCCGGCCGTGCGAGGTTCCCCTGAGGCAGAGGGTGCAGCAAAGCTGTGTCTTTATCGGCGGATAACCGGTAGCTTTTGAAGTCTCCAAAGAGAGCCGGGGTGTTTCTTGATCTGCTCTTAAATAAGTCATTGCCGCCGCTGTTAGCTGGTGCGAAGGAGGGGAGGCTGCGCGGGGAGAGGAGGGATGGCGCCTGCCTGCACGGGGCAGAGCAGCTGCGGGGCATCGCCTCGGGAAGAGACTTTGGGGTATTAAATATTTGATGCGCAAAGTTTATTTTAGCCTGCGCCCGAGCAGAGTTGCTGCGCCTCCAGAATGCGGTTGGTGGAGAAGAACAGCCTCGGCCGGTTTGCTGGTGTTTACGCGCCTTGATTTCTCTTGGAATTTTGGTGCCGTGTCACCCCCAGAACATCCATGGCCGTGATTTGCACCCAGATACCCC
>VXBH01004558.1:0-31079 GCA_013400035.1 Rynchops niger | reverse complement strand
TTTTTTTTTTTTTTCCTGGTTCTTTGCTTATGCTCAGCTGCAGGGAGGGGGGCGGATTGCAGAAGGCTGGTGTCCGGCAGGTATTCAGTGTTAACAGAAATGTTGACAGGTCAGACCGTGTTTTTTAAATGGTACTTTTTTTTTTTGCTGTTGCTGGCTCCCCTTGGACTCTCTTCCCACCAGCAGCACCTTTCGCATGTATCTCATTCGAGTCCTCTAAGCAAATCTTATCTCTACATTTATTGCATCTTTGGGAATAGTAATTTTCAAGTCAGCTTTCACATTACTCCATATTTGTTACTACGCCTCTGTCGAGGGAAAACCTGGCTCGTTATTAGTTCTCTGCCTGATACAAAACATTTAATTTGAACACAAACCACCAAGAGAGAGATACATATTGCTTTTCATAACCAAAGTGTCAACATCTTGACCAGCCTGTAGCTGAAGCAATCTTTACCATATGGTGGATTTTTATACTTGAACGTCACATCTGCATCCCCGCTGCCTCTCCTTTCATTCCGGAGATGCCGTGCTGGTGATAAAAGGCACTGTCTGCATGTCCTTCCTCAACACAATCACAAAAGGACCCCTCAGCAGATAAGGAACTAAACCAGGGATACAATAGCTGTGGCTTCCCACTGGCTTTCTACTCAATAGCTTTCTGCTATGCAAGGAGGGGGAAAAAATAAATAAAAAAGAAAAAAAAAATAAAGAAAAAGAATAGCAGGGAGGGAGTGTGTGTTGGGAAAATAAGTTCCTGTAAATCCCAGGGAGGGCACGGCTGCAGGACATGCTGGGAATGGCCACTAGAACTGGGCTGAAACGAGATGAAACTGGGTTTTTTTTTTTCCAGATTTCCTGGTGAATGGGCTGCTATGAATGGCTTTGCTGAAGCTCAGGGGCCTTCAAAGAATCCAGGCGTGTTTTTTTAAAGAGAAAAGGCAGCTATGTTCGTGTTGGCAAAAATGTATTAGGCTTGGATTACTGCTGGTGAGGCTGGGTTGTGCGCGGTTGTTGGTTTAAATGGTTGTTTGAAGCCCCGGTGGGGGGCGGTGGGGAAGCCCCTGTACCTGGCAGCGGGCGAAGGCTCTGCACAAGCTGCCGTCGCGCTGGGGTGGGGGCCGTGCCGCCCGCAGCCGAGAGCGCTCCCAGCATCGCCTCTGCCGCCGCTGGCTCCGTGCCCGTCCTGAGCCCCTGCACCACTTCTCCCCAGCCCTTCTTGAAGGATGCTGTGAGCACCAGTCCTCCTCCTGGCAGCCAGATTTCTTGGCATGCCCTCAAAACGGGCCACGAGCGCCCATTTTGATTGAACTTGAGGTTGCAACGTCTCCGCCACCAGCGCTTCCCTCTCCTCACCCAGCCTGAGAAAGGCAGATACGGGATTCCTATCCCCATCCCACCTCCGCGCCGCCCTTCCCTGATGGGTGTTTTAAGTCTTGCTGTCTGTTAGACTCTTGCCTGGCCTCTTTCCTACCCCCAGAGCCTCAAGTCTTCCCCGCTCCCCGCCTTCCTACCCCTCTTCCCGCATCCCCGGCAGCTTCACGCGGAGCCTGTGGACTTGGCTTGGGTGCGAGGAAGACCGGGGTCAGGCTCCGTGCTTGGCGTGTGCCCTAAACGCCTGCCTCAGCGTTTTGCACGCCGCGTTGGATTTTATTGTATGGCTTTAACAGGGAAGTCATGCAGCTCTGGACCCCAAATACACAGCTTTGTAGGAGTAGTGTCTGGAAGAATCTGCAGATAATTCAGTCCTGCCTCTCTTAAGTGAAATAGGATGTTAATACAATACAGTGGAGAATCGCTAATACAATCCTATTTTTATACTAGCACTTTCATGTCATATTAGAAGAAGATTCGACTTTTAGATCTTTTTTAGCAATTTAGCACAGTGAGGATTTCATTATCCTGACAGAACTATTGACAAAAAGAAACACATTAGAATTGGGAGGATAATGGTCCTTGGGAAGAGGAAATTTTGCAAGGCTTTTCATTTAAAACTGGACTGGACAAAGTAACAGGCACTGTGCTGTGGGGAATAATCCTGCATTAGCAAAGGGGTGGACTAGATGACCTTTTAAGTCTTGTCACAGACTAATAGAAGTCGGAGATGGAAGAGACTTTTAGGTCACATCAAACGCTCCTTCCAACCCAGCGCAAGATTATTTCTTGATATATTTGATGGTGGGTTTTTTCCGCTTCTAAAAGTTCCAAGTCACGAAGCTCGCTCTCCCAAGGAGTCTTTTTCACACTATTGCACCCAGTAAGTGTGCGCTTAACTTTGCGCGCTACCGTTAATTCCCCTGAATTTAAGTCTCTGCAGGATTTAACAACTTTAATTGGATTACTCACAGCCTGCAAAGTTAAGCACCTGCATAAGGCTTTGCGAGAGGGAAGTTTAACAGATCTTAGGCGTTAAGTTCTTCTCACTTTTCCACCTTAATCTTTATTTTGCTTCACAGCCCTCTCTCACCTTTCCCTTTGCCTGGCTCAGCTCAGCCTCTTCCTCCTCCTGTCACGCAGACGGTTCTCACCTTCCTCGCCGTCGGCGATGCAGAACCATGCGAGCGAACCTCTCGTCACGAAGAATACGAGGGATGGAGAGCTGCCTCGCTGCCAGCTTCTGGCGCCGGCTCTTGCTGCACCAGGCCATTAAAGCGCTTTTTTTCCCCCTCCTCTTCCCCCACCCGCTTTGGAGCAAGAAGAGAAGAAATGGTGGGGATGCAGTTAGGGATGGTGGCACCCCCCCCGCCCCAGGCCCGCGATCTGGCGAGGGGTGAACCTCGCTCGCCCCGGCTCTGCGACGAGAGGAGACGAAGCTTCCATCTGCTCCCAGCCTTCTCCACCAGGTACCCGCTTGCCACGCCAAGAGCAGATGTGCCTGCTGGAAATAGGCTTCCCTGCCGAAGCTGGAGCCATCGCTTCGCATTAGAGCCTGCGAGCCCGCTTCCTGCCTTGTAGTGCTTTCCCCGCTGACAGGGTGCGAGGCACAAAACATTTTAAATGAAGGTCTTTACGATTGTGAACATGTGGCGATAAATATTAATGCTAACTTGTTAAATGGCGAATCAGCAATTTATAGAATGTCTGGGGATGCCTCTCCTTACGTGACACACGGTGGCCGGGTGTTGCTCCGCCTTTCCCAGCCTTGGCTCACCGCTGCCTTCCCGAGAGGGACATGGGCTCTTCTCCTGCTGCCCTGGGGACAGGATCCCTGGCGGTGCCACCCTACATTTGTCACCCTGGAACCCAGCTCTGGAGCCCTTAGCACAAGAGGGACATGGACCTGTTGGAGCGGGGCCAGAGGAGGCCATAAGGATGCTTGGGGGGCTGGAGCCCCTCTGCTGTGAGGACAGGCTGAGAGAGCTGGGGGGGTTCAGCCTGGAGAAGAGAAGGCTCCAGGGAGACCTTCAAGCCCCTTCCAGTCCCTGAAGGGGACACAGGAAAGCTGCAGAGGGGTTGCTGGCAAGGGCATGTAGCAATAGGATGAGGGGCAACAGTTTTAAACTAGAGCAGGGTGGGTTTAGATGAGACATGAGGAAGAAGTTCTTTACACTGAGGGTGGTGAGACACTGGCCCAGGTTGCCCAGAGAGGGGGTGGAGGCCCCATCCCTGGAGACATTCCAGGCCAGGCTGGATGAGGCTCTGAGTAACCTGCTCTAGTTGAAGATGTCCCTGCTGACTGCAGGGGGGTTGGACTAGATGGCCTTGAGAGGTCCCTTCCAACCCAACACATTCTATGACTGCAAGGGTTTGAAGCCCTAGAAGGGAGAGATGATGAGCCCCTCGCCCACCTCACTGCTGGGGGTGGGGTGGGGGTTGTGGATGAGCCTCGGTAGGGTTGTCTTGATCGCTGAATAAGAGGGAACCTCGGAAGCGTGACTTCTTGCTATTAATTAACATATTACATTAATATGATGGGGATCTGAACAGGCCAATCAAAGGAAATGCTCAGGTTCTATTGTTTCCCCGCTGATTGGGGGGGTTGTAAATAGAGCTTGACCAGGCTCCAGCCCAGCTCCCCGGCTGCCTCTTGTCCCCCGAACAGAGCCATGTGTTGTCCAGGCAGGAGGTGGATTTTCAGCGGAGACAAAGGCAAGACAAGTTCCTTTTTTTTTTTTTTTTTTCCCTTTTGTTAGATTTTAGGCTTGAGTTCATCCAGAGGAGACAATTTACTTCTCTTTGTTGTTTCCAGCATCATTCAGCCCTTCTGTTTGTGCTCTGTAGAGGCTGAGCCTGGGATATCATCTGAGAGAAGTTTCTCTTTTAGGATCTTTGATGTTAGGTTTGTTATATGTATATTTGAAAAGTACTTCTGCGATGACAAAGCTCGGTACTACTCCTGCTGCTTTTTTGTGTGTGTGAACCGCGCCAGTGAGCGGCAGTGATTAATCCGGCAGCACCGTGGGCTTTTGCTGCTGAATGGCTCACAGTGTGGACAAAGCAGTGGCACGTTGGNGGCACGTTGGATTTAAATTGGTGACACAGGAGAAAGAGTAGTTTTCCGTGTCCTCAGGTGTGGAGGAGCATGGGTTTTTTTGGGCGAGAGGGTACTGGTGTGAACCCTCTGCCCAACAAGGCTTTCCTGCCTTTATGAGGATGGGTGCCTGCTCTGTTCTGCCAGGGGGGCTTCCAGCTTCCAGCCCTGGTTGCCCAGTGGTGCCCGTCCAGCCAAGGCATGTGAAATTCATCCACAGGCTCTGCTGCAGTGCCCCAGATGAGCCTGCGACCTCAGCCATGAGGATAGGCTGACTGGTTGCATATTATACCCATTCCCCATCCCCCCACCCTACCTCCCCCCCCAAAAAAAAAAGAAAAGAGCTTGACATCTTCTGCAGGTAGCTACCCCCAACCAGGAGGACCTGGTTGATGGTGCCTGGATCTAAACCATCGCTCAGCTGCCTGCCCTGCAGCGCGCAGCTGGGTGGCTTGCAGGCTGCCATGGACTCCAGCTTTGCTCTTTAGCCCCTTCCCACCCGCCAGCAGCACAGGAGGGTGGCTGCGGGACTCTGCTCCCTCCCCAGCACCAGCCGCACGCTGGGGAGAAGGTCTCGAAAACAAAGGCTGAGCTTTGCGGTGGCAGAGCCTGCCAGCTGCCAGCCACAAGGGGCACGGGGATGCCCCGAGCCAGGGATGGAGGCCAGGCTGCCGGGCTCAGTAGCCAGCCGATCCGCTCCCCTGTTTATCTCTCTTGTGCTCTTGGCTACCGCAACATCTGGTGGTAATAAACTGTACCGTGTAATTGTGTTCTGTGTGGAAGAGGGTTTCCCTTTTTTTCTTTTTTTTTATTGTCCAGCTTAAATTTACTACCTAATAATAATTTCATGTGCCCAAGGATGGGCTTGGGAATGTCACTGTGGCGCTGGTGGTAATGTGGTGGTGTTCGTCCTGCCACAGCCCTGCGGTGCTGGAAAAGACTCCAGCACCCGCGGGGATGCGCTGGATGCAGCGACTGGGCCTGCCAGCCTCTGCGTCCCTCTTCGGTGGGGCTGAGATCTGATCTGGTTTGCTGGATGCCACGTAAATAAAACCCAGATCTGCCACGTTTGCTGCTAATTGGCTTGCGAGGTCTGCTTGTTTGAATTGTGGAGCTCTCACGGAAACAGGGGACCTTTGGCAGTGCTAATGTTTCCCAGGAAATCCCCAAAGCTTCATACGTCCCCCGGCTCCTGCTGAGAGGAGCTGCTCCCCTGGCCTCCCATGCCTTCACCCCCCGCACACAGCCCCTCTTCCATGACCCGTGACAGGAAAGCTGCTACATCACAACGGGTCAATTAATGAACACCAACAGTCTGCTGCTCAGAGTTGTTAAGAAAGGGCAAGTGAAGCAAAGCATCAGCTCTTTTGGTGGCTTCTGGCCTGTTTCTGATGCAACATTCAGGGCACTGGCACTTCTGCAGATGCTTCCCAGGCTGGGCTGTGTCCTGGAGAAGAGTGAATGTTGTCCCCCTCTGCTCCGCTCTGGTGAGACCCCACCTGGAGTACGGTGTCCAGCTCTGGGGTCCACAACATCAGAAGGACATGGACCTGTTGGAATGGGTCCAGAGGAGGCCACGGAGATGCCGTGAGGGCTGGAGCCCCTCTGCTGTGAGGACAGGCTGAGAGGGTTGGGGGGGTTCAGCCTGGAGAAGGCTCCGGGGAGACCTTCCAGCCCCTTCCAGTCACTAAAGGGGCTCCAGCAAAGCTGGGGAGGGACTTTTTACAGGGGCAGGTAGCGATAGGATGAGGGGTAATGGCTTCAAACTGGAAGAGGGTAGGTTTAGATTAGATATCAGGAAGAAATTGTTTGCTGTGAGGGCGGTGAGCCCCTTGTCCAGGTTGCCCAGAGAAGCTGTGGCTGCCCCATCCCTGGAGGGGTTCAAGGCCAGGTTGGACGGGGCTTGGAGCAACCTGGTGTGGTGGGAGGTGTCCCTGCCCAGGGCAGGGGGCGGCACTGGATGACCTTTAAGGTCCCTTCCAACCCAAACCATTCTATGCAACACTTCGCTTCAGGAGAACATCGCACCGTGGTTTGGGTGGTGCTTTGCAAAGGATCCTGGTGTGACGGGCAGCCGGGACGGTGCTCTGCTCCATCACTTCTCAGCCTTGCGGCTGATCCAGCTGCACCGCTCTGAGCGAGACCGGGACTCGCTGTCTCCGGAGCAGCCTGGCCAGCCGTAAGCTCTCCTGCTGTGCTCCATCACCCACTCAGGGCTGTATCTCGCAGGTTTGGTTGTTCTGTGGGTCCAGCTGCTCGATGTGGCTCGGTGCCCCGCCAGCCAGGCATCGGTGCTGGGACCGGGGCAGGGTGATGTGGCTGGGGCAGGGGGGGGCAAGGGAGACGCCCCTAAACCTGCCCTGCAGGGGATGGCCGGCAGCCCAGCAGGATTTATGCTCTTTCCCTAGCAGGATGCTTAGCTATTGCTTTCCCATCCATCCTCGCAGCATTTCTTCTTATTATTCCTTTATTCGTATTGATTTTAGTTCACTGGAACCTGAACCGCTTGGTGTGTAAATTGCTGGAGTCTGGCTCTCCCTTCTGTGCAGCTCGCTATGATTTGGGGTGTAATCCCCAAAACAAAATCCCTCCCGGGGGGGGGGACAAGCACCACTCGCTGCCAGCTCTGTGCCCTGGTGAGGCTGCTCCCCTTCATCCCTGCTCATCCTGGCGCAACGCCTCCGGGCTCGGCTGCCAGCGGGGAGTTTTGGGTGACGCATGCTCAGCCCCTGCTATTTGTGCTCTCTGTTACCCGCTTAACCATGGTGATTTACATGGCAACCCGATGAGGCCTGGCATTTCAGTGCCTTTATGCATTAAGCGGCATCGGCTCCCATGTAATTTAATTGTCTGTGTTTTAAACATAAATCAGCAAACTGTGGGCTGGAGCGGAGCAAACTCCTCGCTGGGCAGGGCAGGCTGCTCCTCCAGCAAGACGTGGCCTGGGGATGTGCCGTGGGGGAAATTTAGGGTGTTTCACTGGGATGAGCCTCCCCTTTGGTGTTCCCCGTTTATGTCGCGTCACTCAGGCCGGAGGCAGGAGTCCTGCGAGCCGGGGGATCAGTGAGCTCCACTTCCCGCATCCCCCTTTGGAGCAGCTGGGGCTGCCGCCCCCCCCAGAAAGCTCCTGGGAAGCTGCTAACTTGAGGACTCCCCTTTCAGTCAATTTTCTCTGAAATTGGCCAAAGGGCTCAGAATTCATTAGATGCTGTGACTAATAGTTGTGACTCAACCAGCCTCATTTCCTGAGGAAATTGGGCTAACCCACCCCCCCCGGCCTCCTCCTGTGCGTGTTTTCCGTCCCATCAGACCTTCCTGGATAAGAGCTGCTCCTCGGCGAGGCTTTGATCACCCAGAGCCAAGCGTCTGGGCGGGCGGTGAAAGGGTCTTTGGGCTTCGTTCCCCTTTATTTGAATCAGGTGAGAGCGCTGGCACCCGCCGGCTGCTTCCCGGCGCCCCTGGGATGTGATGCACGGGATAACATGTGGTGTGTGGGAACAGGAACCGGGACATGCTAATGGGATGGGGTTTGGGCAAGGGGGAGCCTCTCCCTTCATGCAGCCTTGCTGACACGGGGTGGGGGGTGGATTTCTGCTGACAAATTCCCAGCACTGCAGCTGCCTCCCTGTTAGCCATGCTGGGGAGCGGCCACCAAAATCCTGGAGGGCGGTTGGCCCTGTTCTCCTTCCCAGCCCCGGCTGGCCAAGGCCACTAGTTCCTGCCATGGCCAAGGCCGGGGACGAGCTGCATCTCCCCAGCCAGGTCGCTGGGCTGCAGCGGGGGGGCAAACAGAGCAGGTCACAGCTGCAGGCTGAGCAAGCCGAGGGAATGCTTTTCACAGACCTCCTGCTGCCCATCCCCTGGTCCCCTGCCTGTCCTGCCTGCAGTGACCCCCCCACAGTCACTGCAAAAGTGGGAGGGGGGGACTGGGCTTAGAGGTGCCACCCCAGCAGTCCCCTTCGCTCCTCTCCTGCTCCCTGCATCCTCCCGCATCCCTGCCCAGCCGCCTCCAGCCCTCTAGGAGGTGGGAGCAGCGAACGTCGGTGCAGCGAATCTATGCGTGTTTCAGCTTTGCTAAACGTTTTGCCCTTCTTTTGCACTCTTCTGCAAAGCGTTTTGCAGGCTCTTTGGAGTGTACAAATCCTCCCATGCCGGGTAAATCAAGGACCAGAGGGAGGTTAAAAAATAACTTAGGTAAAAAAAAAAACCTTCCGTTGCCAGGTCTTAGCAGATGTGTGCTATGGTACATGTTATATTTCTACTAGGTTGAAGCTGCAGCAATAAGTATCTTCCTTATAGCAGCTCTTTGTCAGCCTTTTGTATGCAAGCGCTCCTTGTAGCGTAAAGCAGCTTCCCAGCAGCGGTTATCTCCTGCAGCGGTACAGCATCTACACAGATTTTCCGGGGTGGGAAAGGGCTGGAAGGGTCGTGCTGCAAAGCCAGGAGCAGCTGGACGTGGAGCCCGGCTCTGCAGGCGACAGGAGCTGTGCTGCCTGTGGGTTTGGGAGGAGAAACGCGTGGAGCTGATTACCATAGTTAATTCGGCTCTGGGATTTTTGCCGGAAAGGGTTGGTATTTTGGGATGCGCCAGGTGAGGCACTCTGCACCAGGCTGTGACCCGCAGGCGTTTGCACAAACACGTCGGTGGGCTGGGGCCAGGAGGGCTCAGGGCAGCCGGGAGCAATTTATTCCCTTAGCAATATTCACACTCTGCAGGCTTCAACGAAGAGTTTTTTATTTCAGCCAGCTGGTTTTATGCCCGTGGAGAGACTTGTCTTCTGTCCTGAACATAGATCAGCGCAGGAAGATGAGGCTTGTGCCGAGCAGCGTCACCCTGTCTCCCAGGAGGGGCTGGAGGTGGCACGAGAACAGACCTGGGCTGCAAAACCTCCTCTTGCCGTGGCTCTGCTCTGGTGCCAGCCAGGTCCCTCCCCGCTGGTGGCCAAGTGGCTTCTCCCTGTCCTCAGCAGGAGAGCTGCGGGAAGGCAACGCAAACTGGGGTTGCTTCACACCCCGCTGCTTTGCACCCCGAGGCAGAGGGGGCTCCGATGGGGGCTTTGCACAAGGAGCAGGGTACTTGCCGGCCACGGGTCGTGCTGGGGCACGTGGGCAGGAGGCAGTGGCTTACGGCAGAAGGATTATCCCTGCTGGCAGTGGGGCTGGAGTCCCGCAGCCTCCTGGAGCCGCCGTCATGGCAGAAAGGTGTAGCACGGAGTTTTGTATGGACGCTCGTGGCTCCAGAGGGTGCAGGAGCGATACAGAATCTGCATCTCCTGCTGGAGACGTGCTGCCAGATGGACTGAGCAGGTTGTTCTCGCTCTCTGCCGCTACTGAGGGATGCTGCGAGCCCACCCCGAGCTCTTACATGCCCTGTCTCTGTCTCGCCACCCGCCCAGGTCGGATCCATCTCTGGCCTGTGCTGCTGGTGGTGAGACCCCGTGCAGGACCCCTGGGGAGCACAGCCACCGCACGGGGTCCAGCCGCTGCCCGGCGCCTGGGCACGGCGTCTGGGGCCGGTGGGGAAGGAGATAGCCAGGCTCACCACCTTTCTCACCAAGAACCTCCTGTATAATTTACGAGGTGCCTCCGCTGTATGAATATTTCCCATACCGAGTGGCGGGCTCACTTCCACGCTTTTCCTCTGCTGCATTTGTTTTATTTTGTTTGCTTTTATGACAGGAGATCCACTCTTTGCCTGCTGCCTAGTCTTGCTCTCCCCCCCAAGTCCCGTGCCAGGGTGCTCCCTGTCCCAAGCAGGCTGCGTCCCTGCCTCTTTGTTGGCTTCTTTTGGAGATTGGAGTCGCGGCGTGGGCAGCTTGGGGCAGGGAGAACAACAAAGGGAAGCAAAGAATCCCTCTTCAAAGGGCGGGGAGGAAGGCAGGTGGCCAGTGAGCGTTGGGGCAGGAAGACAAAGAGCCAGGAACAATGGGAGCTCCGTGGAGCACCAACGCTCGCCCCTCTCATTAGCCAGCCGTGGCCCAGATGAGTCACAGGCGGGGGCTGAGCTCTGCATCCCCAGAGCCAGAGCAGGGGAGGGATGGCTGGAGGTGAAGAACTGGGCTCTCGGAGCGCAGCACCTCGGGGTGATCATCGGCCGCTGCCAAGGGACAGGGCTCCTCTGGGGTGCAGACACGTGCCGGGGGTCATGACACATGCCTGATGGTCAGAAGCAAAGCCAAAAGCTAAGGAAGAGGCTCCTCAGGGACACCCTGTGGTTTCCAGAAGGGAGTTTTTAACTCCCAGTGGCTCTTAAGTGGCGTTGGTGGACACGTGCAGCCTGGGGGACAGGTCCCCAGCGAGAGGAGTCAAGGTGCGCTTCAGGCATTTGACTTGGAAATCTTTCTGAGCCTCTCCTGTCCTCAGAGGGACCACACTAAGCTGCTTCTAGGATGGAGTGTGCCTTTTGAAAGATGACACTGTCAGGAATAAAGTAGGGGAAAATAAACCTCTTAGGCAGATGAATTCAGCGGGTCAGGCATTGGCTGCCAGCAAATACAGAGCTAATGACTAGATTCTTGTCATGTACCAGGCATAACTATTCCAGGGACCTGCCACTAAGCGGATGGAGGGCAGGGGCAAGTTTTATCTTCGCACACTCATATTCAAAGGTGCTACCCTGTGATTATGTCATTTTCTCCATCTTTTGCCATTCAGCTGTCTGTGATGAGCACCTGTTTGTGTCAGAACAAGGGGTTGTTGACTGCACTCGAGCTGAGCTGCTTTGACCTGCGCTTCACAACGCACAAAGGCTTTTCTCTATGATGATTAGCTCTGTGGTGCAATATTAAGGCTCTTTCTTCCTCCTTATGTGCCTTTTACAGAGTCTGTTAGGTGGGGAGCTTCAAAGGGCCTGCTGGAGCGTCCTGCCGCTGTCTGACTCGGATCTGCTGCTGCCCTTGCTCCTCCCGGAGCAGGAAGCCGGCCCATACAGTATGACCATCGGAAACGTGCAGAGAGAAAAGAGGCATAAGGAAAGATTATCGTGTGAAACTGGGTGCCGCAGGCTGCGCAGTGCCATTCTTGGTGAGATGAGATGGGTATTTGGGCAGCGGCAGTGCCCTGAGCCAGAGAAGCATGTATGCAAGGGATGAGGAGATGTGGAGGTGGCCGTAGGAGGCATGGGAGTCACCAGGACTCCCCTCTCTGCCTGGTCTCGACTGCTCTTCTCCCTCCTGAATGAAAACCAGCAGCTGCTGGCCCTTCTCAGCGCTGAAGTGCCGATTTAGCTGGGAGAGAAACCCAGAAGCTTCCAGAGTGTGAAGGGAAACTGTTTGGTGGTTGAAGGTCTTTCAGAGCTATTTCATGGGCTCTCCCATAGATGGAGATAGTATTTTTTCTACATGCAAAAACCTTGATTTCACATTGTTTGGGACTCCAGCTTTCTGGAAAGGTTTGGGAAGTGTCTTGTACGATCCCAACCAGCTTTGGGTTTGACCATTGTCACCTTAGATCCTGGTGGCACGTAAACACAGGGTGACCATGGGCTGAGGTCCCACTGGGCAAAACCACTTTTCTGAAGCGAGACTTGGGCTTCAGCACAGCTTTTGGACTTGTGTAGCACAGGGAGCAGATGTGTGGGCACAGTGACCTCCCAGGGACCACTCTTCCCCAACTTATATGCGAGCAGAGGATTCGTCTCTTCTCTTCCCAACTCTTCTGGTAGGATCTGAGAGAGAGGACCTTTGCCCCCCCTGCCTCCCTTTCTTTGGTAATTAAATAAATAAATGGAACCCGCGAGCAAATGAAATGTCATTTCACATTCAGGCAAATACATTTGGGTTAGAAATCTAGGTCAGAATGTAAATTATCTTGCTGCCTTCTTGAAGGTGAAGTCCCTGAAATGATCTCGATTTAACTGAAATTGGGGATTTCCCGGTTTTTGCAAGCACTTTATTTTCCTTCTAATGAATACAAGGAAAAAAAACTTCCCTGAAACTGCCAGGGGATACAATCTATCTCGAATGGCTGTAATACTGTATAATAAAATAAGCCTTAACAATAAATGCCTTATGCTCTTAGAGCCTGTATTTTGAGCACGACATGTAGGGTGTTAAATTTGGTGGAAAATCTGACCAGAAGTCAGAAAATCAATTGCATTTTTTTTCGAGATCGCTGCCTGACAAAGAGGCCTTTATTTTTGGTACCACAGAGAAGAGGGACCTAAGGATGCTCCCTGCGTGGGACCAGGGATGCAGCAGGGCACAGGGCATCTCCCGGTGATGGTGGCATCTCCCCGTGCTGAGGCATGTGAGGACTGGGGCCAAGTCATGGAGAGGTGAGGAGGAGAGGGAGAGGGATTATTTTTCCCCAGTGCTGTTCTCCCATCCCCTGGACGCTGCTTTCCCACTGCCCTGCCGAAGTGGTCCCAGCCTGTCCGGCTCAGCTGGGCGTTGGGCCAGCGGGGGAAGCTGCGGCAGAGGCGGCGATGCCCTGCACGGAGGGAAGACGTGGATTCAGCCTGGTATTTGATAGGAAAAGAAAAACTTCCGGTATTACACTGGGGCTCCGACTGTTTGTACAGCAAAAACTACACTAGGGCTGTAAATTATTTGTAGGGAAGTACAACCAGGAACACGAGCTGCCATCGGTTCTGAGGGATTCAAGGGCAGGAGCTCTCTGCTCTCGCTGCCCCCTCCCTTCTCTTACTCAGGGAATTAAATCCTTGAGTGTTTCTATTTACCACACAGTCAGTGTTTGTTTGTCTCAGTGTTAACATTTCCTTTCTTTTTTGTCTTTAATCAGCTGCAATTATTCAGTTATATTCATGGGTAGCACTAAAATAAAAATAGGTGCATTATGAATATTAAACTCCTGCAAAGGAAGCCCTGAATTAGATGATTTGTGTGCTCTGTGTACAGAGGTTTTTCTGCTTGGAGTATAGAGTGAGCCTTATATTTTTTCCCCTTTCTCTTTCATTTTCTGTACGCAGAGGATGAGAAGCGATGTGAGCCCTGGAGGGAACGGCCATGGGGAAGGGAGGTGGGGAAATTCTGTGTGCCTTCAGAGGTGAAGAAGAGCTTTAAATTGCAACCGGGAGAGCGGGGACAGTGGGAGCTGCTCTTCCCGGAGAGGAGCCATCTCGGTTAGCCCTCGCCCCACCCCGAAGCCACAAGTCCGATTTTGGGGGTCCTCTCACAACCAGGTCCTTCAGAGCAGTCACACCCCCGAGGAGCTCTTATCATCCATGGCTTTGGGCAGCTGTAGAGTACGGGGTTACAGGGGGTGGATGTTTTTTTCACTCTTGATCCCTAGAAAACCCAGTGGGATACCTCAGGCTGGGCGTTAGGAGATCTGGGATCTCTCCCTGCTGCCGTGATGCGCACCATCATGTGTCCGTCCCCCTTTGCTGGTTGGACTGGGAAGAAGCTGGAGTCTGGAGAAGTATCTCCTGCCAGGGCTGCTGCCTTGGCTCCTGTGGAAACGCTTTTGTGGGCAAAGCCAGGACTAGACATTTGTTTTTTCTTTCTCTTCTCCTGCCTCAGACTCCTTCGGGTTTGTTAAAGGGGAGCTGGGAGCCGTTGCCACAGCCTGCCGAACCTGCCATTGCTCATATCCCGCGCCTTGTCTGGATGACTGCTTCTTTACATTTTTAATGGTATTTTGTATTGCTTTTCTTGTACTGCTCCTGGATATTTTGCAATACTCATCTTTGTGGGTGGATGCAATGAATCAATAGCGAATAACAATCTAAGTCTAGAGGGAACGGGGTTTGCAAAGCCACTCACCATTCACACTTGCTGGGAGCGCGATGAGAAATCACCAGGATAAGGCCGAGTGGAGAGAAAATGACCTGGGAGAAGGACAAGGAGGAAATCCAATCTCAGAAAATGAAAATAGATTTTTTTTTTTTTTAAGTGCTGTGTAAAATTATACATTTAATTCTTTTTCTTTTAGCGTCAAACCTTACAGCAGATTGTGCTTGAGCAGCTTTTTTGCTGCTCCCGCTGGCTGACTCTCAGGAGCTGGGCTGTCTTAGCCACTTCTTTTTCCTATAGTTTTCTGTCTTGTTCCTCAAAGGATTGAATTTGGGAGGCTTTTTAAATCACACCAGGCAGCTGGGGTGACCCGTGACTTTGCCATTTAGGGCCTGCGGTTTGTCCGGAGGGGAAGGCTGTGTCCTTAGCCTGGATCTGGACATCCCTCGGCACAAGCTCGTTCCCAGGGTTGTTCCTCCCGCCGCCGTTCCCCCTCAGGCTGAAGATGGACTGAGCCTCTCAGGCTGCCGTGCCCTGGTGAATGTCATCGGCGTAAATAAAATCCGTTACAGGGGCTCGAGCCAATGTCCACGTTCGTCCCCTCTCCCTCCTGCTGCCCAGTCCTACCGCTGGGACGAATTGTCTCAATCTATCACAATTAGGAAGACGCTTGAACTAAATAACTTCGTAAGGATCCACTGGGAAAATTCATTGCTTTGAGACGTTAGAAATGGATTTTATTTACAGTGTCCAGAGAATCATAGAAAAGAGGTGAGCCAGGCCGTGGCGTGATGGAGAGCAGCTCAACCCCACTGTGCGCACCCTGTCCCCCACAGCCCCCACCGGCACTGGGAGACCTGCCATCCTCATGGAAGGGATGTTTAACCCCACCTTTGCTGGGAATAAAGGGATAGGAGGGATTTTATCCTGTGCCTCTATCCTAGGCAAAGTTTTCCAAACCCCTTTTGCATCCGGACCACCCAAACCCCATTTTCAAAACCAACGTTGGCATCTGAGGACTTGCCGGCGATCGGATCTGGTTACAGCGGCGTAACAAATTACCTCCCGTCAGCCGAACTGTGATAGCCGACCACGGATGGGCTCTTACTCTGATCTTCCCCTGACATTTAAACTAAGCTGTTTTAAGGATTTAAGAGCAGTCATAACAGGTCAGAGCAAAGGGCCGGCCAGCCGGAGCTGCTGGCCCCAGGAGGGGCTTTGGCCGAAGCACTGGGAAGCACGTAGGAAGAAGGAAACCTGCCCCACCGCCTCCCCCAGGGCTTTCACCGCCCCCGGCACTGCAGTGGGGCTGGAGGAGGAGTTGGGATGGGACAGGACGGGATGGGATGGGGATGGGTTGGGATGCCTCAGCCCCCGAGGGAATTTTCTCCTACTCATTTCCTTTCTTTCCTTGAACTCGAGTAAATTTTTATCATCTGCAAAATACTGTGGCAAGATATTTCAAAGCTTAACCCCATGTTGGGTTTAGGGAAGTTTTCTCATTCAGTTTTTTATGTTCTACCATGGTTCGGGGTGTACGCACGTGGCAGTTGCTGTGCTCCCGTGTCCCAGCCCACGTGCTCCCGTGTCCCAGCCCGCGTCCCCAGGCTCAGCAGTGATCAGGCTCCTAAATCCCAGGCATTTTGGAGCCTAAACCCAGTGCATACCAGGAGGCTTTATACACCAGGCTAGCACCAGCAAGCATGGTGAGATGCTCATTCCACCGAATCACAGAAAATGGCAGGGGTTGGAAGGGCCCTCTGGAGATCACCCAGTCCAGCACCCTGCCAGAGCAGGGTCACCCAGAGCAGGTGGCACAGGAACGCGTCCAGACGGGTTTGGAATGTCTCCAGAGACGGAGACTCCACCACCTCTCTGGGCAGCCTGTGCCAGGGCTCTGCCACCCTCACAGCAAAGAAGTTCCTCCTCATGTTGAGGTGGAACTTCCTATGGTCAAGTTTGTGCCCGTTACCCCTTGTCCTGTCCCTGGGCACCACTGAGAAGAGCCTGGCCCCATCCTCCTGACACCCCCCCTTTAAGTGTTTATAAATATGTTGATAAGATCCCCCCTCAGTCATCTTTTTTCCAGACTGAAGAGACCCAAATCCCTCAGCCATTCTCCATAAGAGAGGTGTTCCTGTCCCCTCAGCATCTTGGTAGCCCTTTGCTGTCCCCTCTCCAGCAGTGCCCTGTCCTTCTCGAATCGGGGAGCTCAGAGCTGGACACAGCTCCCTTCCCACCACGTGCGTTTGGATGTATCGGTGCCTGCTGCCACGGGCTTGCTGGGCAGAAACAGGCTGACCCTGCTCTGGCCGTGTCTTTGTTGCTGAGCATCCAGGCAGAGTGGGAATAATAATTTGTAAAAAATTATGTGCCTGGTTGTAGATGAATAAATTGTGCTTATTTAGTGCTGTCTGAGGGAATGTGCCCCGCACGCCTGCGACTCGTCCTTCTCTGGAAGGCAGTCGTGCACGCTCTGTCGGGGATAACACTTGTTCCAAGTACTAAATGCCAATTTGGCTCCCTTCGTTCATTCCCATTTTACTACAATTAACTGTCTGTCTGCCGAGTGTGACGGGGCGGTGAGTCCGGGCACCAGCTGGATCCTGGTTCTTCAGGGAAGAGGCTGGTCCTGCTGTGGAGCGGGGCTCCTTTGCTGCTGACGGACCTGCTTTCCCTTGCTAATTTAAATACCATAATCTGCGTTGAGCTACTGCATGCAAATCCCTAAATATCGTAATTTTGATTGCCTCCCCTGCAGTTTAAAGGATTATATCTGGGTTATTTTTAGCCCAGATCATTTCCATGATCTGATTTAGGGGCTATGCCCAGAAGGTGTTGTAGGCAGGTGGGACACAGGGAGAAGCCGAGCATCCCAGGCCGGTGCTACAGCCCGCTGTAGCTGGAAGGTGATGGAGGGACCTCTCAGGGTGTAGACGCGGTATTTCCATCCCGCGGAGGAGGATGAGTTGTACCACGGCAGCACAGCTGGGCCTGCGGAGGTGGGCTGAGCGCTGCAAAGCGGTCGCTCATCTTTGGATGGGGTTGGGAAACAAAACCGCTGTGATTTTCTTCCCCTCTCTCTCAGAGCAGGTTTGGGACAGGCAGAAGGTGCAGGGCACCTTCTAACAGCTCCACCTGCCTGTTCAGTGCCTGACCTCACTCCTTCAACCTCTAACCAGCCGGCACAAGGTCCCCAGGCTGCCTTCTCCCTCCCAGCCTGAGGAGGAGCATTATCTCCCATCCTTCAAAGGCAGCATCAGCAGCGCAGCAAGCCCCCTTGCTCCTTTCATGGGAGGATTTAGCTAATGCTCTCTCCAATCCATTTTGCTTCCCCGCAGCTTAGCAGGGATTTTCATCCCTGTCTCGTCAGCCCATTTAGGGTGCGCAGCCCTCTGCCAGCCTGGAGGCATCTCAGCCCCGCTGGCAGCCTGCCCCCATGGAGGGCTCCTTAGGGCAGAAGGAGCTCAGGCTCCAGTCACCCTGCTTGTCCCTCCCTCATCCCCCACATCCTCCAGGCGGGACACCCTGGATGAAGAGCCCATGGAGAAGCGGCAGCACCAGCTGCGCCATCGGTCCGAGCAATGGCTCTCCGGCTGGTGAGGCTTTCCCTGGTGATGGGAGCAGGAGGTCTGGATTCATCAGTCATGTCACATTACATTATGTGATGCAATGCAACATGGCATGACTGATGCAACCCAACGTTAAATGTCATAGAGCAATGGATCAGCTCAAGGCTACGGTAATTTTATGTGCCCATTTAATCTGGTATTTAAAAACAAACACTCATAGCAATCTGCATCACACGCTACATTTTGCAAAATTGAGCAGCAAGTCTGTACCGAGCAAATTATGTAATTCTGTCATCCCTCGGCCTTATGTATGCGTGTGTAAATACTGTAGTCGGGTTTCAAATTGGTGCTCTGTCTTCTCTCTCACACCACAAGCATCGCCAGGGAGCTCCTACCCGGTGATGGGGGCTCTGTGCTTCAGCTGGAGGTACCCGGGGCACATCCCACCCCGGTGGTCACCACCGCTGCCGTTCTCGCCGTCTGCAGCCCCTGTCACCGTCCGCGCTCCAGGTGAATCATCCAGGCTGGGTTAGATCAGCAATTTACACTCTTGAGCTGAATAGGAAGGGTTTTGCCCGAAGCTGGGTTTGGGCATGCTTGCCAGAGCTACGGCGGGGGCCGAGGCAGGGCTGGGGGCTCTGCCCCACGCGGCACAGCTGGACCTGCAGCTGTCTGCAGCTGCGCAGAGAGTCACTGCTTCCCTCTCCCTCCTGGCCTGCGCACACACCTGCCACCGCTCCCTCCTCGCCGTGGCCGTGGCACAGCTCCTGCAGACCTTGCCCTGTCTCCCAAGACATCTCGGTGTTTTGAAAGGGAAAAGCCTGCCCTGTTCTTCCTCCCAGCCCCGTGTCTGTGTGGCCTTGAAGGAAAAAAAACAAATAAATCCCTTAAGCACTCGCTTACTCCAGCTCAAGTGAGGGTAGCCCTTCGACACGAGCTGAATTTTAAGCAGGTACCTAAGGGCTGTCCTGGGATGCTTTGCCAAACCAGAGCTGGGCAGACCTCTCCAGAGCAGAGACCATTCCTCCTTTTAATGGCTGGAGCAACAGTGATGGTAATTAATGTTTCCCCAGCCTGTCATTGCACCGTCAAATTTTATGACCAAAAGAAGTGCTACAGTCCCTTTGCCTCGTCAGGCTCCTCTCCTCGCTTGGGCCGGAGGGCAGCGGCTCTGTGTGCAGGTTCCCAACCTGCCGGGCAGTGATCCAGCTGCAGGGAAAGCCACTTTTCCTTAAAGAAGGGGAAAAAAATAAAAATATAAACTGAACCAAAGGAGCGAAGCCATGGCCAGGTTTCACAGAATCACAGGCTGGGCAGGGTTAGAAGGGACCTCTGGAGATCACCCAGTCCCACCCCCTGCCAGAGCAGGGTCACCCACAGCAGGTGGCACAGGAACGCGTCCAGGCGGGTTTGGGATGTCTCCAGAGACGGAGACTCCCCGACCTCTCGGGGCAGCCTGTGCCAGGGCTCTGCCACCCTCAGAGCAAAGAAGTTCCTCCTCATGTTGAGGTGGAACTTCCTATGGTCAAGTTTGTGCCCATTACCTCTTGTCCTGTCCCTGGGCACCACTGAGAAGAGCCTGGCCCCATCCTCCTGGCACCCCCCCTTTCAGTATTTATTGATGTTGATAAGTTGATAAGATCCCCCCTCAGTCGTCTTTTTTCCAGAGTGAAGAGACCCAAATCCCTCAGCCGTTCTTCATAAGAGAGGCGTTCCCGTCCCCTCATCATCTTGGTAGCCCTTTGCTGTCCCCTCTCCAGCAGTTCCCTGTCCTTCTCGAATCGGGGAGCCCAGAGCTGGACACAGTGCTCCAGGTGTGGCCTCCCCAGGGCAGAGCAGAGGGGGAGGATGACCCTGCACGACGCGGGTGTTTTCTGGTGGCGGGTGCCCAGGAGCTGCCGTCAGCATTGATCCGTGCAGGTCTCTGCTCGCCCCATCCCCAGCAGCTCTCACGGTTTTGGCGTTTGCTGTGCTTGGCAGGGCTCGCGTGTCTGCGCTTGCAGAACACCTGTGTCAGAGCATCCCCTTTCCCACCAAAAAGGTCTGGAGGGGAGCAGGGCTGGGACAGCATGAAGTTTCCCATCCCAAAACCTCCTCTCCAAGGCTGGCTGTTCCCAAAGCGCTGTGCCTCGGTCGCGGCAGCACGGACCAGAGCAAACATCGGTCCAGGCGCTGCTCTGCAGGCTGGCTGCTGAGCTGCCATTTGGCATTTATTTGGTCGTTGTCGCACAGACCTTTCCAAAGGGGCTCTGTGTTTTGCAGCACTTGCTCATATTGCTGCGTTGAGCCAGGATTTTTTTTTTTTTTTCCTTTTGATTTCTAGAGCCAACTGGCAGCGTGCAGCCAGGTAGGGCAGGTAGGGCTGCGGAGCGGGACTGCGGCGAGCCATTTCCCTTCCAAACCAACACATTCTATGATGATTTTGGAGCGGCTTTGCAGCAGCCGGCAGCGCAGTCGAAGGATGTAACTGTCTGCAGGGTGTGTGCTCAGCAAACCCATCGGCAGGGCTCTCTGGAGGTGGGTGAAAACAGGTAGATGCTCGCAGCCTCGGAAGCCGTGTTTTTTTCACATCTCGGATCAGCAACATGCAATGAAAAATTCATATTTCAATTCAGGTCTTATTTTTGGCTCAAGATCAGAAAAAAAAAAAAGTTAAGTGGGGAATCTAATGTGCATTTATATTTGCGTAACTCGCTACTAGTGGAACTGCTTTGTGTCCTATATGGCTCATGCCAAAGTGAAGGATTTGCTCTTTCATTTTCAGCCTGGGGGGAAATTTTACAGTTGAGATTATAGGATCCTGGAAATAATTGTTGCCCCAACCTTAACTCTTACATTATAAATGAGGATGCATCATACTCTGCATGACTGGGAATTACAGAAATTAAGGATGAAAAAGACCTCATCTTCCAGCCAGCGTACAATTATTTTGTACAGCGTGTTTGATTTTTTAAAGTATTCTCTGCCTCGCAGACGATGGCCATTTTCCTTACAGAGCCTCGCTGCTAACGAACAGCCCCATTTCAAGCGAGACCCAACCGCGCTCTCCTCGTGCCGCTCTTCTCCAAAAAGGGACAAAAGCTGTTTCCGTACCCTACCCTGGTATTCTTCTGGCCCAGGGAGCTCAAAGACATTCAGGCCTGAGGTTTGTATCTCAAGGGATAGCTGGAAACCAGGGATGCCGGTGCCCTGGAAGTGTGAGGTGGTGGCACCGGGGCAGGCACCGGTGTCCGCGTGGGAGCTGGGCAGTAAGAAGGCTCTGGGTCCATCCCCACTGGTGACCTCCTGGACCTCGTCCTCGCCCTGCCCCTGCTTCCTGGGCACCCTCCCTCCACCATCCCCGCGCCCTGGGTCGCAGTGGCAGCACCGGGGCTGTCCCCACCGGGTCCCCGCCATCCTGCTGGGACAGCACCTAGGGAGAAGTCAGATACAGACCCACAGCTCCAACAGTGTTTTTTCCCCCCCGCCAAGTCCATCAGGCCAGATTTCCGTGGTGGAACGAATAACTGAGAGCTGTAAGAGGGAAGTTTTCTTTCTGGGCTTTCTTTTTCTCCCTCTTTGCCGGTCCAGGCTGGCTCCTTTCCACCCTCCTTCCACTTCTCTTTGTTGTTGCTAAAAAGATTAAACTTGTTTGACCAGGTTCTGAGTCAGCACAGTTGTAAGGGGAAGATGAATGAGGCTCTTTAACCCTGCTTATCCCTCCAAATGCCCTCCTCATGGAAAGAAACACACACGTATGCTCCGGGAAACATCGGGTTTAATGTTCCTTTTATTTTTAAGTCATTCTTTCCCCCAGTCTTATTTCTACTTCTGCCAGATAATGGGGCTGCTCTCACTCCTGCTGCTCTCTGTGCTGAACCTTTCTCTGCTTTTCCATGCTGAAAGGGCTCTCCCTTTCTTCTGGATCTTCTGCAGTAAGCCGGAGCAGGATGCGTGATCCTGAAAGGGCAGAGAGGCTCTGTTCTCTTTTGTCCCCAAAACCTTTCCCCTCTCAGCCTGACTCTCACATCTTGATTCCTTTTTTCCTCCACCCTCGGAGGAGGCTGCTTTCAAAACCCTTTTATCCCGGCAGTAAAAATCAGAAGCGCGAAGAGAAATCTGAAAGGCGATGCAGAGAGAGACGGGGCTCATACCTGGGGAGAGCGGGTTTGGGATGGGATGGGATGCTGCTGAGTGGTGAGGGGCACTCGTGGGGGTACGCATTGACCTTGGCATCTCCTCGTGAACCACTGTGTGGTCAGGCTTGACGTGTCCCCTCGGTCCATTCCCCATGGCACAGCACCGAGCCCCGTGTGCCTGCATCATGCAGTTCCCGGCCACAGCGAGCACCGCTGGCGCCCGCCAGCACACCAGCATCCCGCTGCTTTGGGCTGCAGGCAGCATCCCTCTTTACCAGCACCTAGACCCAACCAAAGAGCATCTTCATGCCCGCTGAGATGGATCCCAAGGCAGAATGAAACTTCAGGGCAGGATTTCAATCCCCAGCTGTGCTAATTGCTCCCGGCATTTCTCTTTTTTTTTTTGTTTTCCTTTGACAGCCTGCCCCTAGAGACCTCAGAGCTCCAGGAAATTTCTTAAGCTGAACGCTCGGGAGAGGCAAGTATTTCCCAGTTTTCTGTTTGGGGGATAAACAGAAGTAAATGGTGCATCCATAATCCTGGATTCTGCTTTACAAATGCCTTGTGGTGGTACTGTGTGTCATTCATGTAGGTGACTTTTACAACGAAAAATCCCATTTAAGCCTGACCTTTCACGTTCTGGAACATAATAGACTGTGCAACCAAATCGCATCCTCCTGGCAGGGACACCAGTGAACTGGAATATTAGTTTTGCAAGGGGACATCTGAAATTCCGAGAATTCATTGGCCAGAAGTTGTGTTTCTAACTATAGATCCATTAAGGGGAGCAGGCAGGGGGAGCCTCGTGAGCAGCGCAAGGTAGGAGGGTGTAGGTGAGCATCTCCGCAGGGGGATCTGAATTTGGGAACAGGTCTCCTGGGAGCCCTCTCCGCAGGAGCATCTCCTTGTCTGCTGGGGAGCAGGAGGAAGAAAGCAAAGATGGCAAACGAGGTAGAAACAAGATCTCCTGCTCTCCACAGCAAGCGCTGGGTGATGATGGAGTATTTTGCCTGGAATGGATGGGGTGGGACAGGATGAGACAGGACAGGACGGGATGGGACGGGGTGGGATGGAGTGAGGTGGGATGAGATGAGATGGGGTGGGATGAGATGATGTCTTGCTCTTGCCCAGGCTGTGGGGCAGGAGAGGCGGCTCACGCAGGTGGGCCTATTTCCAGCCCAGCAATTAATTATCGCTGCTGCTGCTTCCCTTGCGGGGCCCTTTGTGCAGCAGCTCCCCACGTCAGCTGACGAGGCCGCTAATTCCCCCCGTTCCTGCTGGCTCGCGAGGCCACTGCGGCTGCTACTCGAAGCATTTATGTTAATACGCTATCAGGCAGACACATCCCATGGCTTATCATTTTCATCAAGTCTTGGTTTTATGGTTGAAAGGAATTACTTTCAAAAGACCATTACCACCTCCCTGTTTCTCATGGCCTTATGCCTACCTGCTGTTAAGCTTTTATAAAGGCATAATTTTTTTGTGTAAAGCTCATAAAAGCTGCTACTCAAGTCCCACGCTCGAGTCCACTTCCCGCACTCGCTGCCTGGGACTGGGACTCGGGCAGCCGCGATCCCAGCTGATGCTGTTGGGAAGCTGGGCAGCGGAGGAGAGAGCAACTGGTGAAGCGGGGCTGCGTGATGGTGCCAGCTTCCCATGAGGATGCCCCAGGTCCTTTTCAAGGGAGGACAAGGGGACACGGGTAGGCTTGGCCACCTCCAGGCACAACGTTGGGCAGGATGGTGGTGGCCCTGAGCCCCTCTGGTCCTGTCCATCCCAAGAGCAGGTTTCAGCATCAACTTTACTGGTGGGTCCTGCCTTCCCTTTGCAGCCCAACTCCTCGCCGCTGTCGCAGGCGGATGGTTTCTGCCCCCTGACGGCACTGCAAGCCCTGGGCATCAGGGCAGCTTCTCCTTTAGCATTTCTGCTGCGTGCGCTGCTGCTTTATTTTTTTTTTTATTTATGTTTTTTGCTGGCGAGTTGCAAAAGGGGCACGCAGCTAGTCACACCGCCTGATAGTTGCTTGCCAGTACCATAAAAACTCTTATGCGCCAATATATCAATCAGCGTTACGTGTCAGCCTTGACTACTGCATTCAGCTTCCATCACCCAAACAAAATCACGCTGTAGCAGTCAAGGAGGAGGCTAATACCGATGACGGGAAGCGTGGCCAGGCATACAAAGCACGGGTGGGCGGCTGGGTGGCCCAGCCGGCTGCTGGAGCTGGGGAGGAGATGCAGGGTACAGGCAGTGATGGGGCTCGTAGAGTCCATGGTGCTCCGTGGGGCCAGATGTGGTGGCCGGGGAAGGGTGAGGGTGCCCCTGTGGGCTCCATGTCCCTCCCTCCACGGGCCACAGCACCCTGCAGCTTCGCTCCTCTCAGCAGCAAAAAGGTGCCAGGCAGGAACAGCTTGGAGGGGTCAGTACCTGCAGCCCCAGCAGCCCCCCCAGCCTCCTGCTGCTAGCCTCCGTGCCTCTCTGCATCCAATTAGGATAATTGCAGCTCATTAAAAGGAGGTAATGGATTTCAAGAGGGTCACTGTGTGCTGTCCCGATACTTCTTTCCACCAAGGCTGCTGGAGCTGCCAGGAGGCGGTTGCTCCTTGTTAGCACCCTATGGAAGCCCAGGTGCCCGTGGTTGCCCCTGGGCACTGAGCATGACTGTGCCCTGGTCCCAGAAAGGGCAAATGCTACCCTGCATGGGACTAGTGCCTGGGGAGCCCACGTGGCCTGTGCTGGGCCAGGCAGGCATGACCGGCAGCAAACGCTAAGGTCCAAGGTATGTTTTGGATTAAAAGTGCATGAAAGAGCTACCAAGATGCTGAGGGGATGGGAACACCTCTCTTATGGAGAAAGGCTGAGGGATTTGGGTCTCTTCAGTCTGGAAAAAAGATGACTGAGGGGGGATCTTATCAACACTTACAAATACTGAAAGGGGGGGTGTCAGGAGGATGGGGCCAGGCTCTTTTCAGTGGTGCCCAGGGACAGGACAAGAGGTAACGGGCACAAGCTTGACCATAGGAAGTTCCACCTCAACATGAGGAGGATCTTCTTTGCTGTGAGGGTGGCAGAGCCCTGGCACAGGCTGCCCAGAGAGGTGGGGGAGTCTCCGTCTCTGGAGACATCCCAAACCTGCCTGGATGCGTTCCTATGCCACCTGCTGTGGGTGACCCTGCTCTGGCAGGGGGTGGGACTGGGTGATCTCCAGAGGTCCCTTCTACCCCCCACCATTCTGTGATTCAGTGAAAGCTTAAATGTGACCAGAGGACAGTCCCCAGGCCCTTGGCAACCTGCTGATGCAATGCTCCGTGTCTGCATCCCTCTGGCTATCAGAGAGGAGAAGAAGCACGGCTGGGGGGCCTCCCCAGGGACTGGTGCTGCCCTTTGGCTCCCCCAGCACCGGAGCTCTGGCTCAGGCTGTGCCAGTGTAGGGTTTGCTGGGATGCAGCCATGGGCGCAGGGCTGATGTCATCCTCATGGGGCTTCTCCCAGTTGGAACAGCGCCGGCATCGGCTCTTCCCAGTGTGGCCGTGGGAGGAGAAGAGGCTGCGGTGTGGGTGGTCTCGCAACGGCAGAAAGCTCTGGGCTTTGCATTTCTTCATATTGAATATGTGAGTGGCCACCGTATCTCCTGATTATTTAATTTGACTTGGAATAAGAGGGATTTGTATTCATTTCCAGAGATGATGTACAGGCCTGATCTTAAACTGATTTAGACAGTATTGTACATCAAGAAAAATGAGAACGGGAAAATCTAATGTATGGTGTTTTTTTTTTTAAAATAGGGCACTTCACAAACCTGCACGGAATTACAAGCGATAGGCAAATGCTGTCACAAAAGTCTCTCTTAAATGACAAAAGGACATGAAGAATAGTGCTGCTCAGCAGCACAATACAAGCTCCAATAATACGATCACATGCTTCCTCTTGAGTAGTTTGTAGTACGAGGGTTTTGACAGATGTCTTCTGTCAAACCTTCCCCTGGTCGCTGGAGATGTTACCGATGTCTCCTGTGCCCTCTGCCAGCAGCCACCGACCTCTTGGGCAGGGAAACGGCTTCTCCAGGTGCCTGCCTATCCCCTGGGCATGTTCACCCCTTCGCGTCCGGGCTGTGGGGCCAGACTTATCACCAGGAGCTTGTTTTTGAGGGAGATGGGCTTGTTAAGCCTGGAGAAAAGGAGGCTGAGGGGAGACCTTCTCGCTCTCTACAGCTCCCCGGAAAAAGGTGTAGCCAGGGGGGTCGGTCTCTTCTCCCAAGAAACAGGCGATGGGACAAAAGGAAATGGCCTCAAAGTGCACCAGGGGAGGTTTAAATTGGATATTAGGAAAAAATGCTTCACTGAAAGGGTTATCGAACGTTAGAATAGGCTGCCCAGGGAAGTGGTGGAGTCGCCATCCCTGGAGGTGTTTAAAAGCGGTGTAGATGTGGTGCTGAGGGACACGGTTTAGTGGTGGACTGGGCAGTGCTGGGTTAATGGGTGGACTCGATGATAATCATAAAGGTCTCTTTAAACCATAAAGATTCCATGATTTTGTCTGGGCCAGCTACAACCTCACATCATCCCTGCTGTCTGTGTTGGGGGTGGATCGTGCGCCCGGAGGTCGCTGGAGCCGGGAGCTCTCTTTGGGCTGGCTTTGTCAGGGGTAGCCTGGGTTTCGGAGGGTGAGGGGGAGACGTAAGCAAGAGCTGGGTGAGGAATGCCATTCTGTGCGTGGGTGGGCAGCACGTCCTCTCCTTGCACATACAGATATATGGAGAGAGGCGTGCTGCTCAGTCGCACCCAGCCACTGGAGCAGAACGTGCTCGGTGCTTGCAGGTGTGAGAGGTGACATTGGTGGCTTCCTAACAGCTCTCCAGATCGGAATTAAAGCAGTGGCTCTGGCTTAGTGGGTGCTGCGATCTCCGTGAGGTCTGGATTTTAATCGGTCATTAAAGCTGACGTGATGGAGAGTGAGAGGCTGGAGTGGGTGCCCTGGCTGGGTGAGATCACCCACGCCTTGTGGTTGGGTTACTGCCGCGTTTGCTCTCCTCTTCCTTCCAAAATCATTGCAGAGCAACACTGTGAGCTGCTAGGAAACAGCTGTATTATCGGAAGTGGCAGCGTGCCGGTGGGAGGGATAGCAAACTGATCTTTGCTGGGAATCTCTTAGGATCAGTGCAAACCTTTCCATGGAAGTAAATATGCATTGGACGAGGGCCATATTTTGACCTTGGCTGGATGCGAGGATTTAATTATCAGAGCTGGCTGAATAACATGCAACGCTTTTCCATGAGCACTGCAGTTTCGAGGAATTTATTTCAGCATTGGGCTTTGTGTTTATGAACGTAGAAATAAACCCGTTCCAAAGCAGGTATTTTCACCTAAGCAGCAGGCTGAGGGGGCCGTGATTTTATCTACGTGCTCTTTATGCTGCTTCTTTATTGTGGGTATAAATAGAACTTAACACGTTACAAAATCCTTTTGCTCTGGGGAGAAAAGGTGTGGGGGGTGGGGGGGTGGAAAGACGTGAGATCCCAGCTCAAAGGAGTGGCAAACCTTTGGGAAGTGCTGCAGGATGGGTTGGGAGGTCTCCTGGATTTGGGTGTCTCCCAAATTTTTGGGGGGTCTGCTGAATTCTCAGCTCTCCGCTGCCTGCTCCTGCGCGGTGGGGAGAAAAGGAGCTGTCGTGTGGCTGTGCCGGAGCATGGCCTCTCCCACCCCATCTCACCGCAGCAAGGTGCCTTCAAAGGTGTCCCACTTCCTCCACAAAGCACCCCAAAGTGCACCTCAAGCCCCAGGCAGGGTGTTTCCTGGGCTGGCCCTCCAGAAAACCAGGGGAGCACTGGCAGGCATGTAACTTTGGGCTTTAAGAGTTGCTTGTTGCTGTTTAAATATATAATAATCAAATGGAAATGGTCTTTTGCCGACTCATGGGAGTGTTCCATCTTTGGAGTGGCATGAAGTGATTTAGCCATTAAGGTTAATGCTCGTCTTCCTGCTGTCTGTTGAAACTCTGGGCTAGGCAATGCAAATAGCTTAGCCAGTACTTTTAAAGGTCATTGTGCATGAAAAAAATAAAGATCATACACCGCTCATGGAAATGTCCTTAGTAATCACCGCCTGCTCAGGGGAGGAGAGACGAGGCGCTCCTGGAGCGTTTATCTCATCCCGCGGATCGTTTGGAGACAGGACTTGAATTTGTGGCAGCTTTAGCTGCAAGTTGGCATCCCCTTGCATACCGCTGGCTGCCTGTGCGGTTTGTGTGCAGGGTGATCGTGGTGCTGGCAGTTACCCGATACCAGGGGTGCTGACTCCGGACAGGGTCCCCATCACCAAGGCACGCACTCCAGTGACGGGCACGCAGGGCAGGTTTCATCTCCAGCTTCTTTCCTGCAGGACTCCTTTGGGTTCCGATCTTCCATCCTTTGCCTTCCCCACAGGACGTCTTGCTCCTAATTTATCTAGGAGGTAATTTTAATCCTTCTCTCCTCAGGCAACTGGCTACCCCAGCACATAATTAATTTATTAACACACTAACCTACTTTAAGGCGATAATCACTTCAGGGTCACAGCAGATCTCAACCTGGCCTCCTGACAGGAGGTTTCAGAGAACCTAACTTCCTCGGTGCTGGGAGGCAATCTGGCTGGATGCCGACCACGGCATCCTCTTCTCATCCACCCCGCTCCCTGCATCCGAGCCCCATCCTCAGCCCCGCAGTGAAACCTCGGCGTGAAGGGGACCTGCTGGAGCCTGGGACCGGGAGGAGCTAATCCTTTTGGCAGTGTCCTTTAGAGTGCCTTCCTCTTTGTCTTTCCCGAGTGGAGCTGCCGGATTGTGACTTCCCAGAGGAGGGGAAGAGGGAGCCGCGTCTTTGCAGCCACTCTGATGTGGGTGTTTAGCACGAGCTCTAATAGCCTCCTCTCTGAGAAGTGAACTGTATCCTCTGCTCATTACTGCAGCCCTTCAGAGGAAGAGGAGAGAAAAAGAAAAGATCCTATTCAGTGTCACTCTTTCCAAAGAATACAAAGAGGATGAGGACTCCTGTGTTTGTAGTGAGCTTATATAAGAAATAAGCAATAAATGAGGAAATCCTGGTGACCTGCAGCGTGCCCCGAGCCCCAACGTTTCTGGTGCTTGACTGTCCGCGTACAGAGCTGCCGAGTGAAATGAAAGCGGTTTTTAAAGTCTCTGTTCTTCTCTGCTGCTGTGAAATTCCTGCGTCTCTTTGTTGAGTGGGATCTTTGTTGGTGTTTTCTTTGTGCCTGGAGTAATTTCTGTGTTGAGAGTCTGTTGTGCCGCTTCCCAGTGCTGCCGTGCAGTTATTGTTCCTCCTGACACCGACCCTTCCCGGGAAGCGCCTGCTCCGCGGCTGCCGCGCCGGCTGCCAAGTGGCCGCAGTGGAGAGATGGCAGCGGCACCACGAGTGCCAGCGCGGGGGGACGCCAAAAGTGCTCCCCATTCCCCCTGGAGTTAGCGCCCACAAACTCCCGGGCTCCTCCGAGGCTTCGTGCAGCCAAAGGGAGTCATAAATCTTCCAGGCATGGTCCCTGCCCTGGGATGTTTGGAGGTGGTTGGGCTTCGGGGCAGGGTGGGAGGGGGTGCAGCCCACCCCGTGCTCCTCCTGGGGCTGGGCAGGGATGCGGTCCTGCCAAGCCCTCTGGAAAAAGCGATCCTGCCTTCTGAGAGGGGGTTCCTGAGACTTCATTCTGTGCCGCATAGAATGGATATTAATGAATATTAATAAATACTGATATTAATTACCTCGATAGATAATGAAGCTCCTGAAAAGCACATGTTTGGGGCTCTGCGAGGTGTGAGCTGGCTTTAGTTCTGCTTGCGCTGAGGCGTGTGTGCTGACAGGCCGGCACAGGTGCCCGTGCCTCTGCATTAGTGGCCCTCCATGGGGACAGCTGCGAGTACACTCCATGGGAGAAGCTAAACGTGCCTTGTATGTCTGCACAAGAGCGGGGCTTGCACATTGCATTTTATAACTTTTTTCCTGCTTCTCATCTGTAAACTTCACAGTCAGGGTAACAGATGGGGACAGCTTGGATGTTGCAGATAGAGTTTGATGTATATGGGCTTGAGCCAATATCCCATTGAAGCTGAGGGTTGTCTTCCAGTCTCTGGATCACAGTAAATGAATTAATGCAGGCTCTGGGGTCATCATAAATACTCATCCTGTCCAAGAAGTGACAGTGTCTGCTGTGTGGCTGGAATATTGCGCCTTGCAAAGGCCGGCTCTAGTCCAAAGCTATGCCGAGCTCTTTCATCCCTGATGCAATGCTTGTTCTTGACAGGATTTTTTTCAGGCCTGACTCAAGGAAGCGTATGCAGCAAGACAACGGAGCAGTGGAGCTGAGAAGGACTGTTCCCGGAGAAGTCTGCGTGGCTGCCAGGAGACCAAAGCAGGGCACTTTGCTGACCATCTCCTCTCTAGAGAATGGTCTGAGCAGAGCTCTGGTGCATGTCGAGGGCTGCTCACACCTTCCAGCGGGGCTGGCCAGACCCTGCTCCTTGGCTGGTGGTGAAGGGAGGCGAGAAGACACCCAGCTCCTGCTTTGGCTGTCCCTCCAGAAGGTTCCCGGAGACACAGAACTGATCCTCCTCCTGGTTTAGCTCAGCTGGGTGGTGAGTTCACCCTCCCAGACATCCATGAGCCGCTCCATGCTGTCACAGGTGTGGGACGTTTCCGTCTTTCTGGTACTTGCCCATGTGCTTCAGTACCTTGGCATCACTCCAGGGTACTGCAGCCCCGGTAGGAGACATGATTTATTCCTTTTTGTCCCTTGGTTACAGGATGTCTCCTGGGTGTTTTGAGAGGCAAAACCAAGCCTGTGCGCAACTCGGCTGTGTGACTGGGGGCCGGTAAGCCATGCAGAGAAACATGTCGCCCTGGCTCAGGATGCTGTGGTCAGCCCTGGCTCGGCTGATGGTGCCCTTGCTGTCCCTGCTGGCTCTGGGGACGTGGTACCGTGCCCGTAGTGAAAACTGGCTGTAAAACTTCTGTTCTCTCCTTCCAGAAGCAGAAATGGGGGATTCAGCCTTCTCTCCTCCCTCTCCATCGTGTTTCCTTGGAAAAAGCTGCTTTAAACGTCTTTCCTGGCTTGTCCTGCCGAGCCAGAGCTCAGCGAGTTGCATCTGCCTGTCATGTCACGTTAGCATTTGCTGTGAGCCATGCCATGACATCCCAAGCAGACTGGCGTACCATGGAAATAAAGTTGCTCTTCGCGAAAATGGA